>JAQIXL010002710.1:0-12177 GCA_034700245.1 Poikilolaimus oxycercus | reverse complement strand
TATTTTGCGATTTTGCTAAAATGCTATTTTGCATTTTGCCAAAATGCTATTTTGCGATGAGATCTGGAACAGACCCATTGTGTGCATGAAAACTAAATCTGGAGGTCACGACGCTTAGAACATCTGAGCTCCGAAGGTAGCCATGAACGTTGTTGCCGTCATCTGCCTTTGGCTGTCGTTGTTTGCGGTTGTCCCACAATCAGCGTTTTCATTCATGAGCAACTCGATTTTTCGGTGCGCTTCCGAGCATCAGCGATTTGAAGAGGAGTGACCGTTTTATCTTTTGAACACCTCCCTTCGAGTAGTTCTTCCCATTTTTTCCACTAAGAATCGAGTGGCACGAAAAGAGATGCTTGTAGCTCAATGGTTTTCATGTATCTCTGTCGTACACGTACTTTCTCTCTCATACTCATCGTGGCGTCACCGACGACTCTCCTGCATGGCCATGCCCCGTTCGCGTGCATAGAGGCAGACTTTACTTTCAGACGGCAACTAATCTATTGAATGATTGTTTTCATCGAGTTTTTTTGCTCATTACTGCCCCGCACTGTCAATATAACACAGAAAATGAAAGTGATAAAATTACGGAGGATTAAATTCTTCTTGCTCTTCTCTTATTGCGAAACTCGAGATGCAGCAACGCAGCAACGTGAAAAATATTACCCACGATAGCTGGGGCGCCCACATGTGGTGTTCATATGCTATTCTTTTCGTCATTGTTGGCATCCTCGGCTCGTCTCCGGCGACAAAACTTGAGGATGCCGAGTACGCGGCCGATCTCTACCACCACCTGTTCGCAAACTACAACAAGGCGATTGGACCGGTGAATTCACCAAGTAAAATCGAGATTATTTTTTTACGATTCGCCTTTTAAAGGGCTACAAAGAAACTCGCTGGTCTATGGAATCGACGAACGAATTCATCTGGTTGTGACAGTAACCTGGGCCCATCTCCTCAACCTCGTTAGTAATTTTGGTTCGTATTGAAAACTTGGTTCAGGACGAGAAGCGGGAACTGGCGCAAGTTTATTTGGAATACAACATGGTAGTGTCAGACGGAAAATGATTGATAGTTGAACGCAGGAGTGGAGAGATCCATTGCTAACGTGGGAACCACACAAATTCGACGGAATGGACCATTTCGTGACCCCCTTGGAACTTGTTTGGCAGCCTGAGATGTACATTTACAACTGGTAATGCTTAACGGCGCTCGATTTATTCTGGCATTTATATTTGTGCACAAGCTCGCTACAACCAGATTTTCAGCGAGAAACTCGAAGATATACGGCCAGCGAGCGCTCGACTTGCTCACGTCTGTGGAATACTAAACTCGGTGAAGTGTAAGATTTATTGCAGATTAATAACAACGGAATGGTAAACGCGTACGCTGCGCAGATGGTTAGCGTCATTTGCCGCCTTAAAGTGAGATGAAGAGTTAAATGCAGTTGATTTGATCTCAGATAACTAGGTTTCCATTCGACTCCCAAGAATGTTCAATCAGTTTCGCATCCGTCGCGTATAGACTCGACGAGTATTTCTCAATTCTAAGAAGCAACCTCGCATCTTCATTGGAGATGATGGTCTGCAAAATGAAATCCAAAATGAGAGAAAATTGGCTTGCAGAGCACATCGGAATGGATGGTTCGAAAAATCGACTTAAAACGGGAAGAGGTTATCATCTTGAACAGGACTTATAACGAAGTAAGATTTATTTCATTCAGTTCATATATGTGAAAGCTGAGCATTGTAATTTCAATGACCCGCAATTACACTTACTACGTTATTGTCATCATTCTTCCGGTTTTTGTGCTGAACACTCTGGCACTCATTGGCCTCTTCTTAAGAACATCTGACCCTGGAACGCAAATCGAGAAGGTATTTTATGAATAGCTCGCTAAGTTTTGCACGATCTAGGTCGACCTGGGATTAACGACGCTTATGTCGTTAGCACTGATACTCGGAATTGTAGCTGAACAGATGCCCAAGACGCAGAATATTTCCGTTCTTGGTAATTGTTTTTCCTCGCCAAGTGTATTTTCCTCAGCCGCTTTCATCCTTATTGATCTCACCGTGCTGGTATCGGGCATCATGATTGTCGTTCTATCGCCAGTCGCGAAGCAAATCGTTCTGCCACTTTTGCGAAAATATCGTCGCTTGGAAAAGCTTCATTTGAGTTGGAACGCCATCAGCTGGACCGCATTTACTTGCCTTGAAGCCATCAATCTCTTGAACTTTATCGCGATTATGCTGCACGCACAAGTTCCCGACTATTGAAACAAATTAGCGCACCCAGCTCCACGAGTCTATGATAAATCGTCATCATGATGTGTGCAAAATGTGGGCGACAATTTTTTTTCACACCGCTGCCTTCACACCGTTATGTCAATTCTTGTTTGCATGTTTTAATACGAACAGCATTACGCCGTGAAGTGGCCAAACAACTCGCTGCGCAAACAAATGCTCAGTGTTTTTGCAAGCAATTAATCGCTGCTGTCAGAGGGGTCACTGGAGCGCCTACAGTTGCACGAAGCGGGCCACTTCGGGTTCGGAATTATCGCCCACGTTGCGCAAGCGCGTTGGACGAGGGGCTTCTTCTCGGGCAGCCGTCGACGGTGGTCCCTCCGAGGCGGTCGGCTGCGGTGGCCCCTCTGGTGGCAGACGGCCGGTGAGAGAGCTCGAGAGAAAACGACCGTTCGGTACGCTCGATTTGAAGAAAAACCTCATATGCTCGGACGTCAGAAGAGTATCTCGAAAAACATTCATTGCAAGGCATCGACATCATGCAAGACTGCTTGAACTGAGCTGAATATTAGCGTCGTCACGTTCGTCGCACAACTTGCGTCGTTTCACGCAAAGTCCTTCAGCGTCGTGTCCTTTGTGATATTTTCGAATGACGCGAAGATTCGCGCACTTCGACTCTTCGAGAATGCTCGCCTTAGATTCCTGAACTTCGCCTATTTAGATATCTTGTGCATCATTGAGGCATGTACATACAGAAGTTAGTGATTCGAGTTCCATAGGGTAAGTTCCTGTCGAGAATTTCTTTGAGAACAAAGCCAACGCCGATCTAAACAACCTCATGTCTCGACGATAATAAGGCGACGAACTGAACGCTTCGAATAAGGATCCGGTGGTACAAAATCTATCGCATCTTCCTTTGTGATTAGTGGAATTTGAACATCTAAGCCTTCGGCGGCCGCGTAACGTACTGGCAGATCCATTCGCGAGGCTGAAACTTGAACGCTGTTTATGCAATGAGACAAAATCGTTGTTCTTTCTTTGCTAACAGTGGTAAAAGCAAGGACGCGACCTCAATAATAAAGAAAAAAGTCAATATTAAGAGCGTGTCCACCAGCCGCAATAACAAGTGACTATTTCTTTTGCGAAATGTGGGCGGAGGAGTAGCAGAAGTGCACGTTTGAGACGAAAAAATCAACTGATTGGTTGACCACTCGCCGATGAAATTGTAGGTCGTCGCGGCTTCGTCATTAAAAAGCTCGATCAACTAACCAAGGACGTCGTTAAACTCGCAGCAAGGTCATTTGGCTTCGTGCGCCCTCTCAAGAATGCGTAGCATGTCCGAGCGATTCCATATCTCTCCGTGGCTGTTCCTCGACGTGTCGCCGACGAAAACCGCTTCTTCTTGCTTTCACTCAATGCTTTGATGTCCAGCACGAGAGCCGTTTGATTGGCAACATGTTTGCGAATTGAACCAATGTCCGTCGCATTATTGACGATAACTTTGGTCATTGGTGCTGATGTGACCCGTTCAACTATGAGAGTGGTGTCGTTAAAAGTGAAGAAGTAGAGTTCTCTCTCGCGTCTGCACTCTCTTTCGCTGACAGCCCATGCGAATGGTGATGATCAGGCACACGACCTCAAAGATCAGGAACGCCCGATCATTTCCTTGGAACATTGCAAAACCATCTGTTTTTGTTACAACTTTCCACAACGCGACAACGTCCCATTGCCATGACACGTCTTGCAGATTGTGCGCACTCTTTTCCGTCGGACAGTTAAGTTTCTCCACGAGAAATAGAACGGCCAACTCAACGCATTTGTGGGACAGGTAGCCGAGCGCCCCACTTGTCGCTTGTCACTGGCTAGTTTCATGCTTTTCAACTTGATTCTGAGGGCTCGGTCCACTGCCGATACATTCGGTGCTATGTCGTAGCTGACTGTAAGCTATGCCAAACGAAAACGCCGCCGACGAAATACTTTGACCACAGCTCTATCGCTGCTTCTACAATTGTGTCATAGTTAGTTTTCCTCGGGACACCTCCAAGTGAAGATCGAGCCGCAGATTCTTCCTTCACAAAATGCATCTGATTTTATGGTTTTGCGATTTCGTGAATGTCCACGTACATCCGCCGTTTCGTCTTTGGTGGAACGAATGCGACGTCAAAGGCTCAAGTGATCGGCACGGAAATTCACCCCCTGCACGCTTCTTCAGGAACAGATGAACCAACATGTGGTATTCTTTGGGTGTCAGGCACAGCCACCCGCTGTGGCAGTCCTCGGAGAAATCCGAGGTTAAAAGGGCCGAGATGTTCAGCGAATCCTCATTAGGCGTTGCTGGCGGTGGCTAATTGTAAGCTAAACCGAGGATGAGAGCTTGGATCGCTTCTCTCGTGATTGTCTCCCTGGTGGCACTGATTCTAGCTCAAGACGACATTCCTTTGCTGAAAGGAGGACGTCGCGGACTACCCAGTGTAAGCCTGTCTATGAGTCGTTAAAATTAAGACGCTCAGTTCGGCGGTCGAGCCGTTGATGCAGCGCTTCTTCGAAATCGTCAAGACAGTGTCAGTCGCCGTCTTCGTCGCGGCTTCGACAAGCTAACGGAAGAGGAGAAGGCCGCCATCAAGGAGAAAGCGGAGGTTCGCATTGGAAAAGACGTACATTTTTTTTGCTTTAAGCGTTGGCGCGAGCGTCGCGTCGAGAAAATCAATCCCGACGGTGATACCCTCGAGGAAGTAAACGCCCATGCGCAAGTCGCTCAGGACCTCTTCCAAGGCGATATGGTCCTCACCGAGTGAGACGCTCTCCATGTTTGACGTGAGTCATTTCAGTGACCAGTTGGATTTGGTTCTGCCCGACGAGGATGACGAAAATGACGAGCTGGTTAGGGCTAAGCGACAAGCGTACAAGACGTCACAATATCCGAACAATCTCTGGGGCAAGACGCCCATTCCGTACACATTTGACTCGACGCTCAGTGAGAAATTGGAAAACGACGTGATGAGGATATTTAGGCACCGCGGCAACGACAGTCATCAAAAAGGCGATTGACTTCTGGCAGAACAAGACTTGCATCCGATTCGTGCAGAGCGGAACGGGAGCCAACAGAATCAACTTCTTCAAGGTCGCTCTTCTTTTTCGGAAAAAGTATTATCCTTAGGGCGTTGGCTGCTATTCGTATATTGGCAAAATCGGTGGAGTGCAGAACATATCAATTGGAGCGGGCTGTGAGACCGTCGGAATTGCTGCCCACGAAATCGCCCACGCTCTTGGCTTTCTTCATGCTCAATCTCGAACTGATCGTGACACTTACGTCACTATCAACTTTGGCAACATTCAGGCTTCAAAAACGAGAAACCAAATGAAATGTAAAGCTTTAGGCCGGCAAGGAGAGCAACTTTGCCAAGGAGACATCTGCGACCAACTACAACTACGATCTCCCCTATGACCTCGGATCCAATATGCAGTACTCCGCCTATAGGTTGAACTGACTTTTTAAAGAGTACTCTATGTAGCTTTGCTAAGGACACAAGCATTCCAACGGTCGTGGCCAAGGAGGCCGGCTATCAGAATACAATGGGCCATCTTCTACCGACCTTCAACGATGTTTACATGATGAACCAGCACTATCAGTGCTACTGTAAGGCCGTGAAAGGCAACATTAACGAGGGTTCAGCGGCGTGTCCGAGTCCGCCGACGTGCCAGAACGGAGGCGTCGTCGATGTGAACGCTTGCTCCAAATGCTTCTGTCCACAGGGATATGGTGGAAATCTCTGTCAGTCGAAGGTAAGGAAATGCGAGGGTGAAAGTGGTACCGTTTAACACGATGAAAGTGAGGAGTGCGCTGTTGAAGCGTGAAGAGAAAATTGTTCTTTTCCAGGTTGCTGGCTGCGGTGCCGAAATCGCGGTGGACGCAACAAGCCGCAACTACAGCATCCCCGTTGTCGGCAATGGACAGACGGCGCCAGTAGACGATTTTTCCGAGTGCAACTACTTGTTCACAGTTTGTTTCCTACAGCAACAGCAACAATTTAGAGTTGAGGCGCCGGCTGGCAAGAAGGTGAAGTTCACTATTCGTCAAATCGGATATGTCTGCTCGTCGGGTTGTACTTATTCAGGAATCGAGATTCGTGTTAAGGCCGACAAGCGAAACTCCGGCTACAGGTTTGCCTCACGTGAACGAGGCAAGAAGAAGAAGACTTTAGATATTGTTGCGCAGCCGATGTGGGCACGACGGTCACTTCGGAGTCAAACATCGTACCAGTGCACATTTTCAACCGCTACTACTACGCCGGCGCCACTCTGGAATATTCGGCTGTTTAAGCGAGGCTTTTGATTTTTTTTCTGGGCATTAATGGTAAAGAGTTGTTTGCATGTGAGTCACTACTGCAGTACACACTTTCTCCATCCCTTTGCTTCTCAACATGTGGTTTGATGCGTCGCTGTCTTCTTGGCCCTACGAGGGGTGCAATAGGAAAATATTACTAGCGAGACCTGGGAAAGGATTGATTTGGGTCGGCCGACAAGCTCACATCCCGTGATTGTCCAAGACCAGCCCAGATTCCTTGCTTGAGCTGACCGGAGCTTTAGGCCGGTATCCCGCTAGTGTCCAAGACCAAACCGGATCCTTTATTTGATGTAACCGGAGCTTTAGGCTGGCATCCCGGTAGCCTCAGGCAGCCGAGAAGTGATGAAAGCCGTTGATAGTGCTGCGAGTTGGAAGAAAGATATTTCTTTTCTGCAAAGGAATATTGAGAAGACTGAAAGGAAATCCTGGTTGCATGGGTCCCCGATATCATCATCCAAAGGGCGTCGCACTTTGCAGATTTAGACAAAGTTCTTTACTCAAAGTTCTATACTCGAATTTTCTTTTAGGACAATGTGTTGAGAGACTTTCGACCGAGCGCGGTGATCCATCTCAGTGGCCGGATTGCAAATGCCCTCCGGCTTGTCTGGACGGAATCTATGCGATTGAATGGTCGCAAGCAAGCATGGTCAATAACGTAGGCGTTTTCTTTTGCAAAAATCTTTTTTTTCTTGTCAGCGTTCACATGCCAAAAGCTCGGACATCGCTCTGTCTGAACAACCGGCAATGAGCGTGCGCAAAGCTAGCACCGACTAATTTTAAGTTTACGAAATTCATCTCGTATCTCGGCCTCGTCCTCGGATTCTCGGCGATCTCTTTGGTTGAGTTAGCCTATCTACTCGTTAGCCTCATTGTGATCCTACTTTCTCCTCGATAACGTTTATTACGATGAAATTCTTAACTTTGTTATCAGCCTTCAAAGGAAGAAATTCGTTACCTCTCCAACCCAAACTCCGTCCTTTTCAGAGAAAGGACGTTCATGAAAAGTTTAGGCTTGGTTCGGACAGTTAAACCAAACTTTATCTGCAAGAATTTCGTTCCTTTAAGGTTTTTAAAGCAAATAAGGCTGCTCTTTTTTTTCGAGAAGTTTTTAAATAGCTGTACGTTTTTGTTTCATGTTGGGCATTGGCCGATCGCTCTCAAGCATTTGCAAGCGGCATTCATTCGATCACTGTAACCACGCGTTCCGTGATCTGTGAAACATTCCTACGTGAAAGAATTCTGTGTATGCTGAGCGTGTTGCGTTGTTAAAGACGCTTCTTCTTTTGGCGGCGTGTCGATAGAAACGTGACTTTGCATATTTGATGTCTGCGTTTCAAAAGAAGCTTGCTTCCATTATTTAAGTCAGGAACGAGCAAGCGTTTTGTGCATCCACTCAGGGAAAGCAAGCGCGATCGGCGCACTTTAAATCAGAAAACTATCCTAGGAAGGAAATACCAGTAAAACCCGAGGTGCAGTTGCAACGAAATCTTGCGCTTTCTATTTCAGAACCGTTGCAGTTGCCAAGACCGGTCATTTTTATTACGATATAAGCTGTCTTCTCCTTGTAAGTTGGCGCTGGCTGCGGTTCTTTCCCTGTTCAAGGAGGCACCAGTCCGATTCCTGTCTTTACCCAGCAAATCCAGCCTTGGCGCGTTTACTTTAACAAGGAAGCTTTCATGATCCAATTTGCAACAGGTCACTCATTTTTCTCTCCGCAAGAAGATAGTCGCTCGGAGCCGAAACCTTCAAACGAGCAAAACTTTCCCCCAAATCCCGGTGAAATGATGTCTTTAAATTGATAACTACTTCTCACTTATTTCACACTTTCAGTATTTCCTACTGAGAAATGTTTGTGCAACGTCGTTGTGAAAAGTTCAAGAGTTATTGTTGCGAGGAAGAAAAGAAGTGAGTCGGTCGCGGCGAACGGAGAAGTGGAGAAAGAACTTGAGTGCAGACGGCTTGAGTCGAAAGAATTGTGGCACGCCGATATTGTCGCATGGCGTGCACGTTTCGCGCAATCACCAATAGGACGCGGAATCTAGTGACGGAAGACACTCGCAAGGCTTGTGCGTATCTGTATGCGAAGGTTTATTCATGTTTCTGAATCTGTCAATTGCGAATCTTCTTTCATTTTAAAAGCTTGACAATCGTGTCTTATTGCTAGTACGTTTGCCTCTTCAGTACACGGCGTGACGAAACCAGCAACGTAATGGAAACCAATGTGCGACCAGATTTCAAGCTCGTCTGCACTTTTTTTTGGGGGTTGCAGTGAACTGCCACTTTGAACAAACAATCGACTTTTCCTTAAGCAAGGGAAAGCGCAGCAAACAAAGATGAAGAACTTCGGACCAAATTGAGTTCAGTGTGTTGGATAGATGACATGAGTTGTACGCAATATGACACAGGGTTTGTGAGCGTCGTCAGTCAACGAATTCATCGAGTATTGGCTGATACCTTGGCTGAATCCAAAATCGACGCATCTTGTTAATCTACAAAGTGCATCCATGCTTCTATGCTGTAGAATGCGACACACCTTTAGACGTAGTTGAAACTGTCGGTACTTGTGCGCTGCGTTAGTGAAGAAGCAAATCAAGCTTATTAACGACACGAATCGACTCGCGGCTTTTGTGGCGCCCAGTTTTCGACGACAGTAGTTGAAAAGGACACCCGCAAATGCGTTCCGCTCACGCTCCAGTGCAAAACGACCCATGTCGCTGAGACCGTTAGACGCTGCAAGTCGTCCAGTAAGATTCCGCATCACAAACCAGAGTTGCACAGCATAATGGCTTTCAGCAATGCCAGCTCATTGGGATCAAGTTTGAGACGAATCAAAAACGCGACAGTTTGATTACAGATTGTAATCGCATCCTCTTCAGTGGCGAATTTTCGCCTAAAGAAAAAGTAGACGAGAACAAGTCTTACAGGCGGAACTGATGAATAACAAAACCTCCGAAAAGGAAGATCATCGTGTCACTCTCGTGCATAAAGGAGTCGTAAGCCTCAGTGAGTAGAGCGCAATCCAGAGAGACATTTCTCATCAAAGTGACCGGAAAAAAGAAGCTTGCAAGGGGAAAATCGAGAGGATACCTGATCCTGTAGTGGTAGAGCTCGGAAAAAGTCAAACGATTTGGCGTATTCAACAGCGATGAGCATATCGAGCAGCATTAGCCCATATCGGCTTTTGCTTGCTAGCCTGTCGATGCTTTCTAACGAGTTATCCAACGGCATTCTCACGGGCTATTTTATGTTCACGCCTCATGAGATTGATTACCTCGTAATTCGCAAGACGGCCAAGCGCGGAGAAGTGTGGCAATATTCCCGCCAAGTTCTCCTCGACAAGATCGCAGTCTCGGAAGGTGGAGCGTCGTAGAAACGACCAACTCTCTTCCAGTTGCCGCACCAGCACAATTCGATCGCATCGTTCTGAGTCTACGATCTGAACTGTTTGAAAGTGGGTTTTAGCAATCGCCAAACCTTTTGAAATGGCCGAAAGGAATGCTGACTTGAAGTTGGCGAAGCTTCTGGCGATCCTTGTGTCGTAACGTACTCAGAATCTTGAGAAACAGTGTTTTAAAAGTTGGGCGTGAACGCACCGATCATTCGCATGCCCATGTCTACACATTTTTTGAAGCGACATCGTCGACATCGAACCATTTTGGCTGAACAACAGGAGTAAGATCGCGATCAGGGGTGGGTGCAGTGGACCCAGCCCTGACACTGTTTGTTCTTGGTCTCGTACCTCCGGTGCATTTCTCGTCATAGAGGCAAACTAGTCTCGGACGAGCGAGAGATGTTCGACGGAAGAATACCTTGCAACTGTAGCACGATGCGACCTAGAGAAACGATAAGTTCATTGCGTAGCGGAACGACAACAATGAAAGTAACATACCGAGTAGTGAAAACCAAATGCATCTCGGTCGCAAATTTGGCATTTTTTTGGCTTCTGATGCTCTCGCTTTCCGTTCCTTGATTGTGCTCGCATTGAAATCAAGGCGTACTTTATCCGTTTATCTAAATCAATTCTATCGCACAAATACGCTTTAATCAACATATTAAAAAAGCCCGCCGCGTTCAATCGCGAGGTGAGAACAAAGCGTCATGGCTTGGGAGAGAGGGCATGGGGCTTTCGAGGCTGATTAATTGTCAATCGATAAAGGGAGTAGTGCTTTTCAGAGTCATGAGGAGTAAGAAAACGAAGAAGAGCGACCAATTTTCGAATCTCAGCAGACACGTGGCGAGACGAGGAAGCACATGCGAGAGACGTAGGCGGTGACAGCGGGAGCCCTCCAGAGACCAGAAGACCAAGTCAGAATACGCGCGCGAAGGCGGGCGCGCGCGCGTGCGCGGCATGCTGCCACAAGGGGCTTGTGCTCAACAGATCAAGAAACCAGTCAAGAGACCAGCGTTGCCTTTGTCACCACGAAGGCGTAAACAATGCTCGCCGCAGATGAATGATGGCGGCGAACATTTACTCGGCGGCAAATTAGGGTGCGACCCCGCAAAGACTCGAGTGAGTGCATTGGACGGCAATCGTCTGTTCGCTGAATATCGCGAGTCCGAGAATAACAAGGGCTTTATTTTCGAATTGAATGAGGTCAAATCGTCAACGAATCACATGCGTGTATGTAGCTTTGTCTTCATTCACGTCTTGCTTCTCCCCCGGACATTCATTGTTTTCGCGCGTCCTGAATAAAGTTCGAAGAATTGAAGCGACTTTTAGTGAATTCCTTTAGACGCTCCTCGAAAGAATGAGAACGAGCACCCAAAACTTGTCAGTGGTCAATGTAGACAGTTCATTGTTGTTTATTTATGTTTACCTGCTTGCTCTTTGTATAGACACCGCTGCCTGCAGATTTATTTTTACTTGTTTACGCGTTTATTGCCGCAAACAAGTTTATTTGCCGTTTACTTTTGTTTACGTTTTGTTTACACATTCAAATCAGTGTAAATATTTCACACAAGGTTGTCCTTAATATATAAGACGATGAAAGTCGAGAAGACTCTTCGTGAGACCGATGTCATCATTTGGGACGAAGCAACGATGAGCGACAAGCGCGTCTTCGAATGCGTCCACAGAGCCCTTGATGATGTCTGCAAGGACGACAACGAAGCCGGACTTCCCTTCGGTGGCAAGGTAGCCAATTGTTTTGGTTCTATTAATATTGATAATATTCAGGTGATGCTCCTCGGCGGTGACTGGAAGCAGCTGCTGCCTGTCGTGCGCGGCACTTTCGGCGACTCTCTCACTGAGTACACGTTGAAGGCCTCCGACCTTTGGCCTGGCTTCAAAGTAAGTCTTAATAAAATTTTCACCCATGCAAAATTCAGGTGCTTCGTCTGAAGAAGAACATGCGAACTGGCGAAGGTCAAGAGGACTTTGCCCAATACCTCGACAAGCTCGGACGTGGCGAGAACGTCAATCCAATTGGTAAGTGTTTAGTGAAATTGAAGAAAATTATTTTTAGGAGCCGATGTGCCCAAAGGATTCGTCAAAATCGACCCGAAGATCTGCGTTCTCACGGAAGACGAAGTCATTCAGGCGGTCTACGGCAACGGTCGACTTGAGGACCCGGAAGCTCTCAAGAAGCGCTG
>JAQIXL010002709.1:0-12184 GCA_034700245.1 Poikilolaimus oxycercus | reverse complement strand
TGAGTTGTCGACAAAACCAGCGCTTAACGTTTCGCTCGCCTGCCCGCTTCAGGCTAGCTTTGGCATGTTTCTCACTCCTTCCCACCTCGCCTTGCGAAAAGTGCTTTTTACAATATTGTCGTTGTCATCTGCTTGTTCCTCTTTGCCGCAAATCGAGCCATCTTCTTCGTCGACGCCTCTTCAGGCAGACACTGCGGCACAAGTCTTCCGCCCTGTCCTGCAGGCGAGGAATGCGACTGCTGGATGGCTTGCTACTGCCAGTCGACTGGTCCTTGGCGTCGTTTTCGCCATCGCCGTCAAAACTCGCGAGTTGTCATGGAACAACCGTAAGAATCAAGCTGACTATGAATAAAAAAGAATTAATAAAAATCTCATTGAAGTGGTCTCTTTCTACGCTTTATTAGGATTGTCGACAAATCTTTCGATTCTTCCAGTACTCTGGAGCACGACGCTAAGTAGGAAGAGATTTCTTCGACCTCAAATCTCAGTTTCACCTTTTCGATCAAAATAGACTAGACGCCGGCACAGGGACTTTGACGCTAAGAAAACAGGTTGCGTCGTGCGGACGCCTCTGCCTCGCTTCATTTCAGGCATTGATTTTTTTTCTCTCTTCGCGCTACCTTCTGACTTCGACGGAAATTTCTTTGCCCGTTCAAAAAGCCGACCACTTTTTTCAGATGCAGTCCATAGATGAACGAACGCTAACGGGGCGTCCGCCATAGATGACTCTGCCAAAAGCGCGTAGAACCATGCCAGCCTAAAGCAACGCGAGGATCGAGTGAAGAAGATGATAATCGTGTAAGTCTTGTTAACGGTTATTATTCATTGTTTTTAGCGACAATTCCGATATATATATTATGGACGAAAACGAGAGAAAGTCAAGCAAACACTTTCAGCGATTATTGCTTAATTTGTGTTAAACGACGAACATTGTTCATGCTGGTACCTCTCCTTAACGTTCTGCCCTAAATTTGACGCCAAGACGTGTTTTTCTTGGTTCATTTTGAAAGAAGAGTTGTCTTTAAACCAAAACAATTTCGAATTAAATGCATCTTCAACGAGCACGTATTGGGTGACGAAGGGCGCTTGAATTTCTCCTAGTCTTCAATGGCAGAAGTGGGGAATGTCTTTTATCGCAGTCAAAATCGAAGGGTGAAGCTTGTTCCATTTTGGCCAAAACGAAAAGAAGGCGAAACGGACGCTCCAAATGAGGACAATGCTGACTCAGCAGAAAAGAACCTATAAAAGATCTCGCCTCCAAGAGACAGTCGTAGAGGTGGACAATGACGTCTTCGCTCTTCCTTGCTGTTCTTGTCCTGACAGTCACCTGCGTTCATTCGAAGAAAATCGGACGAACTGGCCTCCCTCGTCCCGGCCTCTATCCTTCTTCTCCCACAGGAAGATCTAGATCTGCCCAATGCCCCCGGGGCTTCACCTACTTTCCGACGACGAGGAAGTGCTACAAGGTGAGTTATCACAAAGGAAGATTGCGTTTTCCAGATGATTTCTGGTTACGATACTTTGGCGGAGGCAAACGAGGCATGTGGAGATCTTCGCAGCGGCTACACAATCGCATCGATCCATAGTCACGCGGAGAACGACTTTATCACGAGTGAGAACGCCCTCTAAAAGCCAAACTGTTTTGTGGCTTCAGATCTGAACAAAGGAGGAAGGATTATTATCGGACTAATTTCTAGTGGCTCGAAGTTCACGTGGTTGGATGGCACAAGCGTTGACTACGACAACTGGTTTATCCGGAAATCTCCTTTTATTGTAGTACGTCGTTGTAATTAAATTTAGACTTTGCGAAGCCTAACACCGCAACTTGTGCGAATGTTCGTGTCAGTGTTACAGTTTGAAGTTGGTTAATAAAGCCTTTATTTTTCGCATCTTTAATCAACCTATATCAACAAGTCTTTGCCCGTCAGATTCCGGACTTGTGATCATTTTTCCACGGAAAACGGTATAGCAACTCAAGTTCTTCAAACATCCTGTTGAGAAGCGCAACGAGAATCGCATTCTTCATGTCAACAAACGTTTTTTTTGGCGTCAAGAAAGATGGATTGAGCCTCGCAATGAGTTGTCGACAAAACCAGCGCTTAACGTTTCGCTCGCCTGCCCGCTTCAGGCTAGCTTTGGCATGTTTCTCACTCTTCTTCAGTTTGCCTTGCGAAGAGTGCTTTTTAGATGCGCTTTGTCGTTGTCATCTGCTTGTTCCTCTTTGCCGCAAATCCACCCATCTTCTTCGTCGACGCCTCTTCAGGCAGACACTGCGGCACAGGTCTTCCGCCCTGTCCTGCAGGCGAGGAATGCGACTGCTGGATGGCTTGCTACTGCCAGTCGACTGATCCTTGGCGTCGTTTTCGCCATCGCCGTCAAAACTCGCGAGTTGTCATGGAACAACGTAAGAATCACGCTGACTACGAATAAAAGAATTGAAAAACTTCATTGATGTGGTCACTTTCAATGCTTTGTTGATATTGGGATTCTCGACAACTTTCAGGACACGCCTCAAAAGGAAGAGACCTCAAATCTCAGTTTCACCTTTTCGATCGAAATAGAAAAGACGGCGAGCACAGATGTCTTTGGCGCTAAGAAAACAGGTTGTGTCGTGCGGACGCCTCTGCCTCGCTTCATTTCAGGCATTGATTTTTATTTTCTGTCTTCGCGTTGCCTCCTGTCTTCGACGGAAATTTCTTTGCCTGTTTAACAAGCTGACCACTTTTTTCAGATGCAGCCCATAGATGAATGAACGCTAACATGGAATTCGCCATAGATGACTCTGCCCGAGAAGAATGCCATGAATTATTTTTGAAAAAAAGATCATATCAATCTCGAGTGCACGTAGAACCTTGCAAGCCTAAAGCAACGCGAGGATCAAGTGAAGAAGATGATGAACGTGTAAGTCTTGCTTACGGTTCTTTTTCATTGTTTGTAGCGACAATTCCGACAAATATATCGAGGATGAAAGCGAGAGAAAATCAAGCAAACACTTTCATCGATTATTGCTGAAATTTGAATTAGACGTTGAACATTGTTCATGCTGGCACCTCTCCTTAACATTCTGCCGTAAATTTGACTCCAAGACGTGTTTGCCTTCGTTCATTTTGAAAGAAGAATTACCTTTTAACTAAAACAATTTCGAATAAACGTAGCTAATGATAAGAAAATAAGTGCAAGGCCCATGACGCAGCTTTGTATCACGTGTCAAGTACGAAATTTCAATTTCCAACAGCGCCCTATCAACTTCGCTTGTTTCGCAAGCAGAATGACGTTCATCCGCTGTGCCAGAAAATCCGATATTTCAAAAGCCACCAGGTGTCCAGAAGTATGGCTGCGGGGAGGATCGAATGGCATTGAGGAAACCGGTCCCCATTCGCCTCCTCTTCGGGCATCGATTTCTTTCTTTCCTCAATCCACGGCGTCTCTTCGGTCCTAGTCGTCGCATCTTTTTCCTTTACCATTTGAGAGGTTAATCCAATATCTCTTGCAGGTCGGTCCTTGGATGATCAACGTCAAATCGCCATAGATGCGAGTAAAGACTAAGATCAATTTTTTCCGCTTCACAATGTCTGAAATGTATTGTAAGTGGGGTACGATTTATTCTCATTGTTTTGTTGCAATAAATTGCAGGTTGAACTTGCCGTAGAGCTACAAGGAACCGCAATAGCTATGGGCTTCAAGAGAGATGACCTATTCCGGAATTACATCATTTTCTGCTACGGATGTTTTGTCTACGAAAGAGTGAGTTGAAGCAATGAAAAGAGGATGTCTGTGTTGCAGCCTGTCGGCAATACAATCAAATGAATTCTATTTAATCTTTCCGAACTAAAGGAGGAATAATAGATGGAAGAAGTGAATTGTCATTTTTATGGCTCGTCGTCTCTAGTGCAAAGAGTTCAAGCCAGCAATTTGGCAAAATCGTTGAAGAGCGAAAAGAAATTTCTTATTTTGAGTGCCCTCAATAATTTCTCTTGTGAATAAATGGTTCTTGAACAATCTTTCCGCGCACACTATTGCGTCCAAACAGCCGTGAAGATGTGCAGTGGTACTTGAAAAACGAAGTTGAAAAGGAAGGACAAAAATACCCAACTGAAACTCCACGATGAACGACCTTCGTTCTTTCCCTTCCCTCCCCACTTGAAATTTACGGAAGGACAGAATTCTTGCACAATCTTTGTTCACCTTCAGGTTTTACTTGGCCAAAACGAAAGGAAGACGAGACGGACGCACCAAATGAGACCGATGCTGACTCAGCAGAAAAGAACCTATAAAAGACTTTGCCGAGACAGCCATAGAGGTGGGCCATGGCGTCTTCGCTCTTCCTCGCTGTTCTTGTCCTGACAGTCACCTGCGTTTATTCGAAGAAAATCGGACGAACTGGCCTCCCTCATCCCTCCATTTATCCTCCTTCTCCCACAGGAACATCCAGCTCTGCCCAATGCCCCGATGGCTTCACCTACTCCCCGGAGACGCGGAATTGCTTCAAAGTAAGAAGCTCGGAAACAGTTTTGAATGACTTGCAGACGATCTTCGTTCCTCCTGGTTCCGTCGTAACGACTACATCCAGTCCTGCTGAGTGTCCCTGGGGCTTTACCTACTTTCCGACGACGAAGAAGTGCTACAAGGTGACTTATCATAAAGGAAGATAGCGTTTCCAGATGATCTCGGGTTACGATACTTTGGCGAAGGCAAACGAGGCCTGTGGAGATCTTCGCAGTGGCTATACAATCGCATCGATTCATAGTCACGCGGAGAACGACTTTATCACGGGTGAGAACACTCTTGAACGCCAAATGCTTTGAGGTTTCAGATCTGAACAAGGGAGGACACACAAATATTGGACTCATCTCTGCTGGCTCGAAGTTCGCCTGGTTGGATGGCACAAGCGTCGATTACGAAAACTGGTTTATCCGAAAATCTCCTTCGTCTTTGGTTCGTCGTTGCAATGAAGTTTGGACTTTTCAGGGCTCATCATGTGTGTCGATTGATGCCTGGTCCTCCGGCTTCTATGGCCTTTGGAGCACAAAAGGATGCTCAAAGGTGAGTTGACTGCTGAATGTAAAGCAAAATTCTGTACGTTCAGGCTTTCGACAAGTACGCATGTGCTGGGCGTTTGTAGCCGTATCGTCGTATTTCAAGCAAAGATGAAGAAACGCTTTTTGAATAGCATCATTTGTTTGTTTGTGATTATATCATCAGAAACGAAAATGTTTTGTTAGTGAGAACTGTCGGGAATAAAATTTCACCCTGGGGCGAAGATTCACTGTGCCAAGAAACTGCATGCGACAATGTCTCATACCGGAGAGTCGACTGTATTGTTCTGAACGATGCACCGGCATTGGCGAAAACATTTAGCCTATATCAGATAAGCTCACCTTCTCATTAATTAGAGAGGGCAGACGGGTAAACACCGTGACCTTGAGAAGTTGGGCCTCCTCGCATGTCGAGAAAGAAGAGCGCATCGATTTCCCTTCTTTTCGCGTCCTCCTCGATCACCACCTCCGCCCCTCTCTCTTCCTTCCTCTCCAATTTTTCTTTTAACCTCAGAGTTCTCTTGTTTTTTTTTTGCTAAATTGCAATTTTCAGACTCGGCCATAAACGCCCGAAGCTTGCCATAAATGCGGCTCAACCTTCCGTGGGAATCTCCATGAATCCCTGCCTCTTCAGCTGGCCATTCGGGGCCGGCACACTTACAAGAGCCTGGATGAACTTCGGGCAAAGCTAGCGCTCGCGAGTGTGAATTTGCTCTCGTAGACCTTCTCTTCTTGGTCAATATGTTATTGGTCAACAAAAAGTTATCAATTCCTAGAAAAAGAGTGTTTTTCAGTTGATTCGTCATCTCTTCGTCGTCAACAATGCCAGCGTCTTCCTCGTTTCAAGGTGTCAAGAACAAGGTCGGCCTGCTTACAGAAGAAGGTTTTTTAGAGGACAGCGCAGTGGGTCAAGGATGTGAGTGGGCGTCTTCAACGTGAGGAACCCCCGAGAAGCGTCTCAAGAAGATTCCTGACGAGGATCAAGAGGAGCAGAGTGATCTCCGAGGACTTCAAACGAAAATCGAGAAGGCCAGACTCGACCAGACCGAAGTGAGCGAGCGTTTCGACACGCTCATCAAGAGCATGAAGAGCAAGAAAACTGCCTCAACGACGACCAGGCACAGGTAAAAGAAAAGGTCTTGATATGCATGTTCCAGCATTCTACACGCAGTCTTGGAAGCGGTCCCAGTGGACTAATTCGGAATCATTCGTTCCTTCTTTCGGTGCAAGGTTTGACCGTTATGACAATGTTCACTGTTCAGGAGGAATGGTTGTTGTTTGAATCGAGCTTCGGTCTAAAAAAATGCTGTCTTCAGACGACATCACGAGGTTTCAAGCCAGAAGCAGACGCTGGCAAGCCGTATCTTGAATCGGCGAGGCGAGGCTCTTGAAGAAGATGGCGTAAGCATTGAAAGAACTGTATATGGTAGCGACAGTAAAGATTCTCTGTTGACGAAAAAAAACAAAACAAAAATAACAAGACAATCCACTGACAGAGACAACAAAACACCTTCCATTGCTTGACGGCGCTAGCCTTTGTCCAAGCTGCGTCGTTGCTCGATGTGGCCTGCCCTCGCGTTTATCAAATTGGTAAAATCTTGACAAGTGCCCAGTTCCTGAAGGTGGCTAAAGAGAAAAGAGATGAGAGTCGTTGAGGAAGATTCACTTATAGCTGATGTCGGGCCTTGTCGATATACCTGTTTTGGGGAGAAAAGATGCTCAGCTGTTCGCCGGCGCGGATGCCGGCGCTTCAAGGGAGGGCTTCATGTGCTACGGCATGTGCCACGAAAGAACGTGCCGGCTTTGAAAACGTCATCGTTTTGAACGGCAAACCGACATTCAGGATTGCTTGGAGTCAACGCTGTGATCATGATAAATTCGGACCCACGTTTGCCAGAACGATGGCGCTTCATCGCTTGGAGCGCTTAAGGTGTCATTCTGCAGCATTTTTCATGCTCTTTCTAGGGCCCCATAGATGAGGACAATTCGTTGCTTTTGACCTCCAAAGGCCGGGCCACCATTGCTAAGCCTAGGCTAAGGGGGTCCTTGAACAACATAATCGCTGTTTATTTGCGCTTTCTTAGACGAATTCCCCCCAGGCAAATGTTTAACCACGTAAAAATTTTCTTTCAATAAAGAGCAGGCTGCTCCGAAAAATCAGCTGTCGTCTGGATGACTTTCAAAAAAATGCGCGCCAAGGCGTTGAGGAAACAGGTCGCCGGATCGGCATTTCGCGTCGATTTCCTCGTCGTTTCATTGTGGCTCAAGGTCCCATCTTTTTCTCCTCCGCCATGTCCGACGCCACTTCTTGTTCCGCCTTCTTGCACTCCTTTCAATGCCTTCTCTCTCAGTCTCGGCTTGTTGCAGGCACGGCCTATAGACGGTCGACCAACTACTCGCTGTAAACGCGACATGACGCTACTTCAAAGAAATATTCCCCTGCCTATTAGACTCTACCAGTGTGCGAACGGTAATTGGACGCTTCTTAGGTGTCCCTTCAAGGGAACAGTGCAGGGCACGGTCCAGGAAATTTTACAAAAAAAATATCAAATAACAGTTTAGCTACCTCCTGATCTCATTCACCCCGTCCTCCCACCCGTTACGGTTTTCAGCTCAAGTTTTTGCTTTGCCTGAAATTTGGAGCTGTTGGACGAATCAGTGATTTGTCCCGCACGGCCCCTGCATCTAACAATAAGAAGTGAACCTCGCCATAAAAACGAAGCTTGTTGTTTAAAAAAAATTCCACTTTCTATTTATAGGTACAAATAGTGGACCTTGTCGATGCGTATGTCTGGAAGAGGTGGTCAACGCCGACCGACCGTCACGACTCCAAGAACCCAGCACAAATCTGTCTCTTCAAGGACTACATTTTCACGTTCTTCGGAGTAAGTCTTTGACGAGAAAAGAGAGAAATTGTTTCAGATGAAAATGAAAGCCGAAGGCTGGGTGCCCAACGCCGACGGCAGCCCGTTGACCGGCGAACAGAAGAAGGCTCAGCTCGAAGAGGTTCGGCACAACAATTGGGGTGAGTTTCATGTGTTGGCCCAACGTTTTTAGGTCTCGAGTTGCGACCGGAGCGAATGGCCGAGGCGGGGAAGCCGAATGCGGCAAGAAGAACACTGGCTAAGATTAGCCTGAACGCCTTTTGGTTGGTCGTCTACATAAATTCATTTATGTTTAGGAGAAGGTTTTGGACTGCGTGCAAACCTTCCATCCCAAGCTCTTCATCACTACTCCTACATGTACATAAGAAGCCGCCTTCTTCTCCTTAGGCGCTCCCGTGAGAGTTGATTGTTCTTTGTTTCGCAGAACGTTTTAGTTTCAATTCGCAAACGTTTCTTGCTTCTTTATCAAGAAAGGAGAAGAACGGCAAGAGTTCAGACGGGTGTTCACTCACTCGTTGCTGAAATATAGCGACAATGTTGCGATGACGTTCTACGATATCGCATGGGCACAATTCCCTCGCCGCTTCATAAACGAATTGCCCTTCTTTCAAAAGATGTTTGAAGGGAAACAGTTGTTTATTATTTAACAATGGCCTCCTACGATTCACCATCTTATATAGAAAGCTCACTGATATGTCTCCCGACGTTATGGACATCGCCGCCACACGTGCTGATGTCTTCGCCGTGCAAATTTGTTCCAATGTTGCTCTTGACCTTAATAATGTCCCAGAAATGCTTTGTTGCTTCGTCACAGTGAGTTTCTGACCAAGTACATCTTCCATGAGTTCTCCTCTCTCTGTGTAAGCATTTGTCTCAAAACTAATCTCTGATGTGCACCGTTTTGAATAAACCTCGATGTGAATCTAAGCGAGTGCAGTGTACTGTCGACCGGATTCGAAAACGCGCAACGGTCTGGTGGGAAAGCCACGCAACACTCACCTTTACCTTTTCCCCTCAAACGCGCCCTCTCATTGACTTCCTCTTTACCAGCAGACGGTCTCCATTTGACCTTACCGCGCTCTCCCTTCCATTTCAAGATCCTGCTTTTCAGGGGAAGAATGGCTCAACAAGAAAGTCTCTCTTAACGCATAAACGTTCGCCGATTTCCGCATTCTTAGCGCATCGACGAATTCACCAGTAAACTCTTTATCTAAACTATCGTATGTACCAGTTGTTGTATCATCGGCAGTGCTTATAGATCTCAAAAACCAATAAATGTCCTTTCAACCAAGTTCAAGTTGTTTCGAAAAGTTCAGCATTCTTTTTTATGACTTTCAAAATGCGCGCCAAGGCGTTGAGGAAACTGGTCGCTCGATCGCCGTTCCGCGTCGATTCCCTCATCGATTTCTTATGATTCAATGTTCCGCGCATTGCGCCTCTTCTTCTCTGCCGTGTCTGGCTGCGGCTTCTTCGTTCTCCGTTTTCTTACAATTCCTTCTATCCCCTTCTTTATCTCATAATTCGATTGTTGCAGGAGCGGTCCATATACGGTCGGCTAAGAGCTCGCTATAAATGCGACATGATAACTCAATTTATTTTACTCCAGCTTATGTCATCAATCAACTTGTAATAACGAGATGATTTCATGCTTCCTCACCTATTCGTAAGTCTTTTCGTCTAATTTTTGATGTCACTTATTTATTAGAGAAGCCTATACCCGTTTGTGAACAGAAATTGGACGATTATTTTCACCGTTTTTTCTGGTTTAATTACACACAAAGCCGGGCATATGGACTCACGTGGAACTGAACTGATCGCGGTATGTGACAGATTTCTCAAGAAAATCATGAGCATCTAATGCTTTTCAGTTCCACTCAGTCGACCACATTTGATCTTCTAAAGTCTTCGTTAAAGGTTGAAATCATGCGATTTTTAAACGAAACACAAATAAAATGGAGGCTCAACACCCCAACGACGCAGAACCATTCACTTCGTACTTGTATTCGCGCTTGCTTTAAACTAGGAATAAACGAATTGTCGAGAGAAGGTTGAAATGCTTTGAAAATCGATAGTCGTTTGGGCTTTGGAAATGTTTCGTCACAAAGTTACTAATTAAAAGTAGAGAGCTCTACGGATAATCTCAAGATCACGATTTCTCGCAAACTTGGTTAGATGCATCGCCGTGCGGAACAGTCTTCAGCTTAGAACAGAGTTTGCATGCACTACAGATGATGCATTATGTGAAGAAGTGAAATTGAGTGTTTTCGTGATTCATCTTTTATCGATGGCTCGGGAAAAAAAGCGAAAGATTCGCTTCAAATTTCCCAAGCTCCATGACACGAAGTCATGACTTAGAAGGAACTTGTTTGACTGGCCAGCCTCATTCAGGACATCGATTTTTTTCACTCGCGCTCACCGGGATGCGTGGCGTCCCTCTCCTCCTCCTAAAACTTTGTTGAATTTGGATTTCTTGCAAAGTTGCTTAATTATCGAAACGTTCCAAATTTGTTGCAGGCCCGACCCATAGACGGTTGGTCAACAGCTCGTCATAGTAACCACAAATATTATTCACGTTTTCTTCCATCTTTGAAGCACAAATGGTTTGCAATACGTGTTCGTGAAAAATATGTACCGTCTTTGCAGGTTTTGCAACTGTTGTGCTTTCCGATTACTGCTTATTGTACTTTTTACAAACAACTAATGGACAACACCACATGATTGTGCAGGTGTCAAGGCATTTGGTTTTACTGACAAACTGCAATCAAGTCGTTATTGTCTACTGGTGTTTGGTGAGGTAGACCGAAACATAGACTTCTGCAGGTTGGTCTCGAAATGTATTGTAAATATTTTATTTGACAACGGCTTCAGCTTGTATCCCTTTGTGAAATGGAATCACTGCTTGCTCTGATAAACGAAATTTATACTCGGTGCCAACGTTTCCTTGTTTTGCGTTCCACCATTATCTCCAAATTTAGCCATAATGAACGCGATTTGCGAAGTTTCGTCACGAAGAGAGGCATTTGTCTGCATATCTGCATCTAGCATTGGCGTTAACAATTTGAGATAAATAGTTTTTATCCAGCAAACTGTCGAAGAAACGCTCAAATCATGAAAAGTGGTTGTGTATGTAGGAATTTGAGCAAATGAACTTGACCCCCAGATCCCCAAATTTGCACCTCCAGTCTGTCGTTCACACTCCAGACGTGGCAGACAGTTATTAACGAGTTAGCACTGCCGCAGCCTGCCTCCCAATGCGTAGATTTCCTCAGTAAACTGGTTACCTACCTAAGCATTTTCCTTTAAATAAAGCGCAGGCTGCTCCGAAAAACGTCTGGTTGACTAAAAAAAATGCGCGCCAAGGTGTTGAGGAAACAGGTCGCTGGATCGGCATTCCGCTTCTTTTCTCATCGATTTCGTTGTGACTCAAGGTCTCTCGCGCATCTTTTCTCCTCCGACATGTCCGACGCCAGTTCTTGTTTCGCCTTTTTTGCAATCCTTTAAATGCCGTTACCTCTTTCTCACAATCAGTATCAGCTTGTTGCAGGCACGGCCCATATATGTACATCCGACCAACTTCTCGCTGTAAACGCGATATGACGCAACTTCAAGGAAGAAATTTCCCGTGCTGTTACATTCCTCCAAACAACCGAAGACATCTCTGCTACTTTCTACCGTAGTCCACATTTGTTCGTGGGTCCTTTCATCCGGTTTTAAGGTTACCTCTCTATTAGATTCGACTCGTGTGCGAACAGAAATTGATGGAAGCTAGAAGTAGACGAGGAAGAGGAGGAGTTGAGTGAAGCGGAGAACGAACTCAAGAGCAAAGCACTCGCTCATCGTGAACGGCTTAAAAGATTGAACATCCGGGGTTTTGACTATTTCTGCCACTGTTTCACAATCTCTCAATTCAATCATCTCCTGTTGCGGTAAGTTAAACAAAAACAAAAATGACCATGCATAGGTCTGTGGCTGAAGAGCGGGACGATTGCGCACATCCCCGAGAACGGCTACGCAGGCATCGGAAACCAGTCGCGGATAGCCATGGAATGGCTCATGTGGCTGAAGAAAACACAATTCACGAGACTAATAACGATCTTCTCACCGGGAAACGAGAAGCGCTTCGGCTGCTATCGTCTCGATGGCTACGTGGAGCAACGCCAACCGACGGCACCATTCGGAAGATCAGCTTTGATTTTAACGGCTGTTGGTGAGTCGAGCGTTTTTTTAACAACACGCATCTAATAGGTGGCACGGATGCCAAAC
>JAQIXL010002708.1:0-12189 GCA_034700245.1 Poikilolaimus oxycercus | reverse complement strand
GGCCGGCATGGCCAAACGCGGCGACCCGAACTACGCGACGCTCGCCGGCCTCACCGACGATGTCTGGGGCCAGGACAAGGCGCCTCCAGGCGGCCCGACGGCCACTTCCTCAGGCCCCACTTCCTCAGGCACAGTTGCCTCCCCTAAGAAGAAGCGGCAGATGTTCCAAAGCCCGCCACACCAAAGGATCCGAGAACGCCGCCCGTGGACCAGAAGGACTCGGACAAGGCCACCTCGACAGGCAACAGCCCGGCGCCCTCGCCGCAGCCGCCACAGGACAATTTGGCTGGCGGCTTCGGCGGCGGCAACGGCGGCGTATACGAGGACGTCTCCATCTGTCCGGCGTCGAAGCCCTCGCCGGTCAAGTAAAGAGGCGGCTCTGTGGAAGAAGAAGAGAAGAGATCCCTTCCCAGAAATCCTAGAGATAAATTGCTTGCAACATCATTGATTGAAGTGTTTTCGGAAAAGTATGAAGCGTTAGCGTTTTATAACTCCTCTAGATGCTAACAAAGTACGGTGAATAAATATGCTCAAAGAGACTTGAGAGTCTTCTGCAGCAAGTCAAAAGTGATCTCAACATGCTTCGGTTGGTAGATCAAAGCTGGTCGAAAGCGTAGAGATTGGTCTCCGCATCCCCCACAGTGAAGTCCACTGAAAAGAATTCATTGGGAAGTCCGGATTCCTCACTTGGCAATTGCTTTGTCTACGAACTTGTCCCTCAAAATCGGAGTTGGGAAGTCGACCGCGGCAAAAGTGCCGATTCCTCGAGCATTCGAGAGAACCGCCGAATGATCCGCCTGCAAGCCTTCACAACGACGAGAGACTTACTTGAAGCTGGAGAAGATTATTTTGGAAGAGCTTTCCTGTCTCCTTTGTCTTCTCGAGCAAACCATCTCTTTTCACGACTTCGATTACTCTGTCAGTGATGAGAAGCTTTGATGGGTCCCCCATCCACGTGTTGAAGATGCGATAGGGCTAAAGAATTCTTCTTGACGTTGAACAAATTATGGCACCTCATTGACTCTCAGCTCCTCCTTGTAATAATAGCCTCCAGTGATGAGCTTCTTCGAAAAAGTAACAATGTCCGGCGGAGAAGGAAGGTTCCAATGAGAGTGGGCCCACCAGTCGCCTGTCGCCCCGCCGCCCGTCTGTACCTCGTCCACGATGAAGACAACTTCTTTACGAGCACAGAATGCTTGGAGGGCGCGGAAGAACTCGGGAGAGCCATAGTGATCTCCTCCCTCGGACTAAAGCACTATTTCTTCAACATGTGGAGGAGCTACCTGAATTGGTTCCACAATAAGGGCAGCGACATGGTGGTCTTTGGCATTCCACTCGTTGATCTTCTCTTCCACATCCTTCAAGGATGCCTTGTCCTGCGCCTCATTGTACTGTTTGTTGTCGGCAAGCGGATATTTGTACCGAGGAAACTTGGCAATGGGCCAGTCAAAAGCGGGGATGTCGACCTGGGAAGAGTTAGTCAAAGAGGTCTCACCTTGTGGATGGCCTTCGACCTCGTCACGCTAAGCATGCAAAGCGAGCGTCCATGGAAGGCGCCTTCAAAGCCGAGAACCGAGAGATGAGGAGTGCCCGGTGGTTTCTGGATAAGAGATGACTGCAGAGCTTGAGCGTCAGGAGGACCGCCACGTTTTCGATGCTGCAACCTTGATGAATAGAGGAAAATAGCTCACTTGATAGTGGATGAAAGCCGTCTTGATAGCATTCTCATTGGCTGACGTCCCGCAAAGCATCGTTTGCACTGCTTTCAGGCCCTTGGGTGCGATACTGGTTAGCGAGTGTTCAACTGTCGAGCCAAAATCGGTTCTCGGAAAAGAGCCTAGAGCTGGACGAGATATGAGCGATGTCTAAAGGCTTCGTTTACAAAGTTGCCTTGAAACTCACAATGGCCTGGGTCGAAGCAGCCGCTTTGACCAAGTCCGGGTGGTTATAGCCGAGGGGCAACGAAGAGATCTGCGTGTAGACATCGAGCAACTTGTTTCCATCAGCATCAACGAGATAATTCCCGAAGGAAGCCTCGTAGTTGACAAATTCACGGATTGCCGTTGTGCCCTGAACATTTTTTGTTAAGTTGTTTTGCTGGTCTCGAAGCTTTTTGATTGCCGCGGCCCCTTCAAGATTGTGCAATGCCTCTCCCCTCTCGCTCAGCCTAGACTGAACGTTTGATTTTCGGCTCTTGCGGCCGCGCCTGGTCAGAAAGACACAAAGTGGCTACGGCTGGAGACTTCCCCCTCTCTTGTTGTAATGCGAACAAGAGTGCGCTTTTCACCTTTTGAACTCTCTTGAAACTTACGTGCACCGGGGTCATCGCCTTTTTCAATGCCAGACTCTTTGGACCCGGAATTGGCGTCTTCACTTCGGGCGCCGACGGCTCGCTCGTCGCAATCGAAGAGGCGAAGCGAATGCATTTCCCTGAAAAGTTCCTCTCTTTCACAAGGCGCATCCAATTTTCAACTTGTTGTTCTTTTGCGCTATAGTTTTACGCGGCGAACTTTTTTCTTTTTTTTCAGAGATTCTCACGAAGCTGTGGACCGAACAAACAGACCGCAGATCAACTCATTGGGACAAGATTCAAAGAACTCGCCTGGTTGAAGACTCGAAGGTCTCAGGACACGAAGCATGGCGACGGCAATAATATTGCTGTGGGCGGCGCCTTTATATACGCGCGCTCGGCACGTCTGAATGAGTTCCGCGTGTGCTTTGATCGCGGGGAGAAACGTTGTGCAAGAGCTTGAGCAATTCGGTGAAAGAAGTCAATGACCTACATAGACGAAGCATTTATTCTTTTTTTCACAAAAATGTTTATAGAGACACAAAAATGTTTTCAGAAACTTTTTATGGATTTCAGAGACTTGCCAGTCTCATAGTAACCGAGGTATTTCCATTGGCGATCTAGCTCAGCGTCTCCACAATGTCGGTCAAAAACCAGTCTTGTTTGATAAAAATGAGCTTGTCCATAGCTTGACAGCGCGTAGTTTCGCTTTTCGGAGCCGCCTCGCGCTCATTAAATCGAGTTCTCGATGACATCAGGCAGGCGGTTGTAATTTTCCAGGTCTTTCCCGTAAGCACGGCCGGCTAATTGCCGAGCTCTCTGCAGTTCTTGTTGAGGAGTGAATCTTTCTCTACATTTGTAGGAAAACTTACTCCACATTTAGAGACTTCGTAGGTTGCAACTCCCAGAGGTTCTTGAAATCCTTGAGGCTTGGCATGAGCTTCCATGTCAGAATTGACGTGATTTTCCAGGATTACGCCGTAGATCTTGAGCGGGCCATTCGATCGGATCTCTTCGTTGGACTGGGTTAACGCTGGCATCATCGCTTTCGCTGTTTCAATTTCTCTAAAGAACAAGAAGGGAGTAATTGATATGAAATTGCCAAGGGAAACACTAGACTCGGTTTAATGTGTGACTATGGAAAAAACATTCGCTAACCAATTCTAGTCGTCTTTGTCCGTTGTCACGATTCCATTTGCTCGATTTCAATTGCTTGTAATTTATGGACGAGCGTCAAGTGCCGTCTATGGGCATCTAAAAGCACAACAATAAAATTCCGCAAGATTTATTCACGCAGCGAGCAAGGAACTTCATTAGAAGCAGTAAAAAGACTCCAACCACAACGAAGTTTATCCGATTCCACATGGTCTTACGCACTTTTACTTCTAGGTTCTTCGCACTCGGGGACCACAATTCGCGCTTAATTAAATTATGCAGAATTCATTAGCACTTGCGTCGAGAATGTGGGAGAGCGGAGGAAAACGGGGCCCGAGAAACGATCGGCCAAAAATCGCACTTTCTCCTGCTTCTAACATCAACATACTGCCCTTTTTTTTTCTTTTTTTTTGAAAGTAAAAAATGTTCAAGCGACGTATTTTCGCTGAAGCTGAATGAAAATATGTGTGATAGGGAATTTTGGTAAGGAAAGAAGAAGACTGAATAAGAAGACGAAATGAAGCGACTCCAGATTGACAACAGCATGCTTCTTGTTCAGCGTGATTGCGCGGCAGAAGCGCCATTTCTTACATACATAGTTCACACGACTTTCACTCTTGGTTCAGTTCTGTTTTCCCTCCCGCAAACTGCGAAAATCAGCCAAACTGTTAGCTCATACGGTTTCTTTGCCATAATACTTTATTTTACAAAGAGAGCAAAGTCAAAACGATGATGAATCGATCGGTTGCATCAAAAATTCCGACGGCAGACAGAACAGTGGAGTAGTTGATATGAAAGCCTCTTAGTTGCAGCGATGGGCGCCGGCGCGTTCCGGCTCTGCATGTTTCTCCTTTTCGCCCCGCTTTCCACTCCCCTTCCCGAGTTTGACGACGAATTCTCCAGGTAAAAGGCTTGCAATTTTCACGCCGTGATTGATTCTTCGATATCTTTATAGTGATATATGAGTTTTTTTTTGACTCAGAGTCGCAAGCAGCTGCATGACAAATTGTAAGATATCAATCAGGAATTGTTCGTTTTAAGAGCATTCAAAAGATGATTTTATTTCCCACAATCCCAATTACGTTGGTTTTCTCGCCCGGGAAATTCGCCCGTGGTTAGACATGAAGGTAAGACGTTTCGGAGATGTGAGGGTACGGGAATCGAAGTGAACATAATTAGCTTTCAAACGTCTCAAATGCCCTGTGCCAGACGAAAATCCTAACTTAACGACAAAAACTCTCTCGCATTTCGTGAGTAAAAGGTTATTTTGAGGGATGTTCTCTGGCCGTTTCAAGTGTTGGTCTATGGGGACATCAACAATCAAAGTCTCGATGAATGTGTTCGGAAACGATTCGATGGATGGAAGGTCAGTGGCTAGTGCATTTAGGGATTTTATGCGAGAGACGCTCCAAAATTCACAAAAGTTGGTCTCGCTGAACCAGTGTTTGCAGCTCATCGGTGGCAACAGTACACCATGTGAGACGATCTCGGGAAGAATTTCGAACGAGACCTGTCAGTATATGTTTGTTCGTTCAGATAAGCTGCGGATTGTCGTTATAGCGATCGCCCTTCTCCCCTCGCCGTTAGTTTCTTTGTGCTTTTGAACAAATTTCATTTGAGGGCTGGCTTCAACGATCTCACGGAAAACATTCTCAATGAGAACTCCACAACGGTCAATGGTACAGGGTGGTTCTCCACTGGCAATGTAAGCAGCTATTAAAAAGTCACGATAATAAATCAGATAAACGCATACGCTTCAAGCGTCGTTGAAAGGATCGCGCAATCAGAAGCATTCAATTCGATTCGAGTGGATGCTTTTATGGATCGCTGGGACTACGGAATGTGGGCAAGTTATTCCACTCACATCTTGTATTGCGGCCCAATTGTCAATCGATTCATTTCAGTACATCGGACATGGAAGCGGTGCCGTATTGGCGGATCTTCTCTCGTTCTGGTCAATCATCCTTGACGGCTTCACGAATCAAGTGTTCTTGACAACTTTCGGCTCATCTCGTCCCGGCGACGCTGACTATGCAAACAACCGAGAAGCGGCTGTAAGCGTCCATTTTCAACGTGAAGACGATTTTTAGCTGACGCAATCGCATCGTATCACGCAGCCAAATGATCGCCTAATCAACCAACCCGAAGGCTTCTACACGCATCACCAAACTGAAGTTCGATAGCTGAGGAGGTTTATTTTCCTGTGTTAAGTATTTCTACCCCGATGGAACGAGTAAGAAGAACTTCAAGGCATGCTCAGGGCGAGAAGACGAGACGTGCAGCGTCGGCCTGAAAGGCGACTCGTATGTTTCTTCTTATCTCTTTCAACAGGTTTAGAAGTATCAATTCGAATTCCGAGTACTTCGGACTTTCTATTCACGATTCTGCCGAACTGTGCTCTTAAATCTGTTTCGCTCTTGTTCAGCCAACTGCTTGTTGAAGAGCTGAATAAAAACAAATGCTGAGTTGCTGTCTAATGTGTCAGTGCAACGCCTATGCCCGTCAACCCCTTCGGTTCCGCAATCTGAGGGACAGTCCGATGAAAGCGCAAGAGAAATAGCGCTAGTAAAGGCAGTGCTTTCGCGGAAGAATAGTTTTATTCGCAGTACCTGCTGCAGCTAGAGCAGGCCAAGAACGCGATAGTTGCAACCGAGGTAGGAATCCAGGTGCAATGTCCACCATCCTTCAGCAAGGAACTCTAAATCATAAAACCACTGTCGATGAACGGTGATCACTTACGTTTCGGAGCCTCGTTTTCGAAAACGTCTACAAATCATCAAGACATGACTTCTCAACACTTACAGCTGGGACGAACACAGACGAAGGTCTTGCGAGCCGTGCACGTGGATGTGGCCCATGAGCCCGAGAGGCGGCGCAAGAAACTGCACCTCTTGCCCAACAAACTCGGTTTTGGCTCGCCGGCTTCCCATGTACTGGAATTGACCCGAGCAGCCTGCAAATTAAACAACATGACTTCTGTAAAAAAACATCATAGTGACAAACCGAGAGGAACGACTGGTAGAGGTTCCATTGAAAAGAACGATCCTTGTTGAGGTCGGTGAGGGAGAGCCACGTTTCCGAGTCGCCGAAGGTGAGATCTTCGTCCTTGCGATCAAATCATCCGAGGATGCCTCCATCGCCACCGTTGACCGACAGCAATAAGGTCGCATTGAGTCGATGACACGCCTCGTTTGCAGATTCCCAGGTAGCTGGTAGTGGTTGTCGTTGAACACAGTAGCCGGCACTGTATCGCCAGTTGACTGGGCAGCCTGCAGTACAAAAAAGTAGGCCCTGTATGCTACTAACCAGCATGAACGTTGAGCACAAACGGTCCACTGGTAGTTGTGTCTGGCACGATCAGCTCGAGATTTTCACCGTAGACCCCGCCTTAAAAACAAAAGTTGTGGAAAGAATACTCCAGTTTGAAAGCGTAAAAAACCAACCATTCGGATCGACAATGACGAGAGGTTTGTTGAGCTTGCCCCAGAGCAAGAAGACGGAGAGAGCTTGCCTTCCGCCATCGACATGAACCCGCGACGCGACGTTCGAGCAGGTCAAATCCATTGAGGTGCTCTGAGTCACTTGACGATGGAAGCTCAGGAGAGAGTGGAAGTACTGAAAATATGGCCGCATTGGCTTAAATCGAAAAACAAAATGTGGCTCAATAAATATCCCTTTCATCTACACTTACAGATCCGATTTCTGACGTTTCAACAGTGAAAGCGTAGCCGTTGCTCAAGGCAAGCTTGTGGAGGTCCTGAGTCCTTCCCTGGCAGTAGCTGTCTTTTTGTTGAAAAATAAGGAGCTAAAAGCTTCAAAATCACCAGTCGCTTGCTCACATCAACACCGGCCTTGCGTATAGAAGACGATAGAGCCAGTGTTGCGCTTTCATTCATGGATGTGAAACAGTCGGCCACGGTGAATATCACTGCTCCTTTGTGGAGATCAAGAAGTTGCGGGAGAATGTTGTAGAAATGAGACGGGCAACAGCACATCGTGATACAAGAGAAGGCGTCAGGCAGTGGGTTGTTCTCGAAAAGTTCTAGTGCATGGAGAAAGTTCTCGCCACTTCGAGTACCCGTCAGCTCATGATGAAGTTCACCTAAGCGCTGGTTCCAAAATATTGTTTGTCCAAACCGACCTGTGCTTCCGAATCGATAGAAGTGGAAGTTCAGCCTCGCGCCTCTTCCTTCATATCTTGCAAACAACTCGGCCGCGCCACGCCGAAGGGAAGCATAGACGCTCCTAAAATACATGCATTCCATGAGTTTTTTTATACGCTACGACCTAGTATTATTCGTCTCTTCCAAGAGAAGTAAGACATCACGCGTTTCTTGAGCTGAAATTGGGTGGATTAGCAAAAGCAAACAATCAATGATTTTCCTGAAGGCTTAGCATGCCCCTGCTGGCTCGCAGCTTTTTAATCCTCTTTGAGACATTGTCCACGTGCGAGAACACCAGTCATGCGACTAACAGGGTCACTTCTGTTCACGACTGGGGTTATCTACTTTTTTGAATATTTTTTCGATGTACGAAGCAGTATTTATGAACGCCACTCACACACACATCCAATATTGACTCACCGAAGCAAGCGGAACTCAAAAAGAGAATTATTAGAAGTCCGCTGCAAACAAAGGTGCCGATTGAAAATTTCATCCTCTGAAATTGAACAACACAGTCTTTTTAAAGGCGCGACCCTCGAGGGCGTTTTTAAACTTCGAGGGTCACGCTTTTCAAAGCGCTAAACTGACGACAGAGTCGATTGGCTTGAGTGAGTCGGATCTCTTCGTCCCTCTTCTTATTTCGCTCGAGATAAGAAGGCCTTGTTGAGCAGGTTAAGCCTCCGCTCCGCCATGCACGAGCGATGAAGTTTCACGTGGAGTCAAGAAAGCGGTGAAGCAAAATGCTTGCAAAACAATTTTAACGTCTGGTTAAAATAAGCCCAAAACTCGCTTTTGCGCAGAATTCAGAGAATTTTACACATCTAGAAAGGCGTTTTGAATGTTTCGATCGCAAAGCAGAACGCAACCCTGGAAATAGGTTACACGAACCTAATTTTACCTTCCCTTTGAGACAAATTTAGCGCCCTTAGCACGGGTATAAAACGCCTGTTCAAAGTGGAATGGCCAGAAATGAAACCTTCTCTATTTTTCTTGCTCGTTCTTTCCCCGCTCGTGCTCTGCAATGGCTGCGGTCGCACACAGCCCAAACCAAAATCTGCTCTGAAGGTCTGCTCTGTCTCATTTATAATCAAGTGGTGAATTAAGATCATAAATGGTGACGATGCGGCTACCGGCGAGCATCCATGGATGGTCCGAGTTGGCCGCTGTGGTGGAGCGCTCATTTCCGATCGACACGTTCTCACTGCCGCTCACTGTTTTGCGCCACTCCAGCGTGTGTAAGTATTGCTGTCTATTGTCTGCGGTGCCTTTATTAACGGGACGAAAAACCGAACGGTTTTGGTTCTTGTAAAGAGAGAGAAGACTTCGTAGCAAATGCGCCGTCTAAAATCTCAAAGCAACCAAATTGTGTTATTGCAGCCCTGTTCAACTTGGTTCCATAGTCGCCAAAGACCCGACGGCTCTCCGCGTTAACGGCACTGTCTACAGGCATCCACTATTTGCCGACTATAAAGATCCAGCAATCAACTGCACGATCAACGGTCCCAATGATGTCGCGATTGTTCTGGCAAGTGAAATCATAATTCTTCCCGATTGGTCAAAGTTAAGCTCGACGAACCGGTGGAGTTTACGTGGCGCATCCAACCGGCCTGCATTGGAAATGCTGTTATTGACGAATTGGTAGAGACACAAAACCTTACCCTCGTGGCCATCGGCTGGGGCCGTTACAATGGTTTTCTACGCTTTTATTTGAATATTTCTAGACGAAACCAACAAAACGATTATTTCCGGATCAGGGCGCTCAGTGCTCGCGAAAAAGAACATGTTTTTCATTGACGATGCGACGTGCAAGTAAGGATGAAGAACAGAGTTTGAGATAGTTTTAGAGAGCGGCTTGGAGAGTACTTCGAAACCCATACGTTTTTTGGATGTCTCACCACTTATCCGACGATGCTCTGCGCCGGTTCGAGCACTGGTGGAGTTTATCATGTGAGAGCTTGATTCACTTTGAAAAGTCGAATTGGTTTAGGGTGATTCGGGAAGTCCTCTACTTATTGAACTCGGAAATGTATGGCACGTTGTTGGCGTGGTTTCTTGGGGAACTTATACGGACGAACACAAACTCGATACATACACTTATCCTGGTCAGTCGACAGTTTATCTAATGTTCCTTCGCAAAATTCAATTCTTGTTGAGCGTGTCTATTTCAGATGTCTATACTCAAGTGGCCGACTTCACCGACTTCATCAGTTCAATTGTGGAAGCGACCAGTCCGTGAGAGGATGCCACGATCACATACAAAACTAACACTTCAAGTTGACCGATTTAATAAACGTTCTGCACGCGTATAAGACGATTGTAAGCTTAGTGAGATCCGCCGAAAGTAACAGCTCGCGGTGGTCGGAGAAAGATTAATGGCCCCTTGAGGAGGCACGAGAATTGCATCAGTCTGTGGATGCTGAAAGAGTAAAGAGTAAAGAATGGCATAAGGCGCACATCTCCTACTCCGAAGTAGAAATTGGATCCAGATTTTTTTAGTTGAAGTATTGGCAAAGTGCAAATGTCGAAGTTGAGTGTCAGTTGACCGCCATGGAAGAACGTTTGGGAATCCGGAATCGCAGAACGTGCAAACACCCTGCAAAGTGCCGTTACAATTTTTATTCCTGGAGCAGACTTTGGTGACGGCAGCGCTAGAGTTTTGATATTGACCGTTGCCAAGGAGGAACAGAGATTGTGAGGCGCACACACGAGCAGCAACAGCAGGAGAACCTCAAACGCATGGTGGCACGAGTTTTATCGTTAGTTCGCTTACCTCAAAGTCATGTTGAGCACGGTTTCTGCGAGAGCTTGCTGTCCTTCATTCAGTTCCTCGATGAATTCCTTCATCTCGCTTCTTACCATCGACTCATGCGTTGAACTATCCATACGGAGTGATCTCGACAAGCAATCGCTTCTCCGGTACTCTTGTGATTGGCAAGCATACCTGCACATTGCTTTCATAAGTTAAGGAAAATTCTCGTACAGGCGAGCTCTCAAAAGGTTTGGGACGAGAGGACCTGTGGCGAAGCTCAACGGCTCCTGATGGCATCTTTTCATTGGATCATGGCCAAATTTCTTCTTCAATCTAGTTAGCTTGAGCATCTTTTATGGACGCTCATGAGAGTTGTCTACGAAATCTGAAAACAGAGAATAAATCACAAAATTTACTAGCAATGCGATAAGTCAAACAAAAAAATGCAACGTCTGGCAACGAATTAAAGAATTTCGTAAGAGTTGTCTCTTCTTTGTCTCCAATTGATCGAAAGCGCGCCATTTCCTCTTTCGCACTCCTTCAGTCCTCTATTCAATTCTGCCCCCCCCCCCGCCCTTCTCCCCTTCACTGTGCGAGGAATTATGAAGAAAATGCGTGATATAGCATGACAAGTTCAAAACATCCTTCATAAGCACTATTCGAGTCCGGGCTGATCATCCGAGAATGGGCACATACACAAGAGGCCCGGAAGAAGGGAGTTTTTGAGGCGCGACGCTTGTTGTCGGAGACGTCACTTTATGGTAACAATTAACACTTTCTTATGTCTGTGCTACCCCTGCTAATTTTGGTCAGTAAGGTTCACCAAAAGAACGAGCATAAAATGCTTGATAAACTACCGGTCGAGATATTGCGACTTATCTTTTCTTTCATTGACGGTAATGAGCTCTTGCGTCTCCAATGTCTCAATGGAAGTTTTCGAAAGTTTATTAAAAAGGAAGCGAGTATTTTAAGAAAATTTAGCGACATAACCGTTGTTATTAGGCTTGATACGAGGAAATTTATCTCCATTGGGCATTTTCATGATGATTTTGAAGTCGTCATTGAAAATTGCCAGCGTCGGCAAGATTTCAAAATTGCTGGCTGCTCCTTTTTTCGATCTGTGGGCAGATACAATGGTGATCCCGTGGTTCTTTTCGAACTTGGTGGCTGGAAATCTTGTCTTCAAGGTCCAGCACAGAGACAGTTTAATCTTCTGCTTGCTCATATCCTGCAACACTTTGAACCATCTTTTTTCGTCGTCAAGATTGAACCTCACATGTTCGAGTTATGGATATCCCTTCTGCAAAACATAAAAGCCTTAGTTCTTCTTGGAAGTCCCGGAATGTTATGGAACTTCAACGAAATCACAACCTGTTTGATGCTCTTTCCCAATATTCGGCATCTTTTACTCCACAATATTTCTTCCGATATTTCGACGGAATTTTTGCTGGAAAAGAGTGTGCAAAGTTTGTGGTCGGTGTGCATAGAGCAAGATCCAACAAAGGAAGAACCAATACTCGACGTTAATGATGAGTTTGTTATCCAAGCACCATGGATGGCATTGATGCTCTTCTGTCCACTGCCATTACTTACGGTTACTGGGGTTCAAGCTCGAATCTCGCAATGGGCATGTGATATCGATCGTGAGTTTATCTTTCGTATTGAGCTTTCTTTTGCAATTTCATTGAACAGCCTACTTGATGGAGTGCCAGTTGAGATCCAACATTTCACCGAGAATTTTGCAAAGTTAAAACGACATTTCTATCTCGATAGAGGCCCAAAGGGCGAGAAAAGGGGGAAGTTTCCTTTGGTGCAGATGAGAGAAAAGAGCG
>JAQIXL010002707.1:0-12194 GCA_034700245.1 Poikilolaimus oxycercus | reverse complement strand
GCGTCACCATGCCGCGCTACTGCCTCTTCGGCGACACCGTCAACACCGCCTCGCGCATGGAGAGCAACGGCAAACGTTCGCTTTGAATTAGTTTCAAAAACTGCCAATTTGTTTCCTTGAAGAATCTTCACATTTTCTTATGTATTTCACACGAATTGTTTTTCTAGTTGGCAAAGTTGTTTCAGGCAACGAAGAAATATCCTTTCGCATTTGAGCGCATTTGATTACTGGAGTACTTTGGGCTTTCATATCTCAATTTTGCCAAACTTTTTTTCCTCTTAGAATGTTATACTTTTTCAGCTGGTCGCATCCATATCTCGGACACTACAAATCACTACTTGACGCGGATCATCGGAGGATATCGCACGCAGACTCGCGGCGAAGTCATCATTAAGGTCAGAAGGGCGCCTTTTCCACATGAAATGCCGCCGCTTGTAGGGAAAAGGCGTCATGGAGACTTACTGGCTTCTCGTGGATGGTCAAGAACTCGAGGACTAGTCCGCCTTCTCTGCCGTCTGAAAACTTTACTCATTCACACATTTATTTGTCATTTTGCTTTGATTGTTATTTGGCCATTAAAACTTTGTAAAACTTTTCTCTCTCTCCATCTGCTGCCCAATCTCACACCTGTGAGGACGCCCGCCCTCCAATGGGTGCTGTCGACCGAGGAGGCTGAATGTAAGAAGCCCGAGTGCTTCGACGTAGTCGAAGACCTACGTTTGTCGTGGTTTTCGTGTCCCATAAGAGGAGAAAAACGGCAGTTTCAGTTCTGTGTCTTATGGTACTTCTTCGTTCAGCAACCCTCTTGAGTCTTCAGTTTTTCGCCGTGATTGTCTTCGTCGTCCATGGAAGGGTTGGTTTTTTGGCGTGAGTCAACATGTCTGAGAGGGTTTACAGTTGCCTTTAAGGAAGTGAACTTCAGCTCGATTAGACTAACTTTGTTTCACGTAAAACATGAATGATGTTGTTTTCAAATCTCTTTCAATTTCAGCAGTTTGTTTGATCATTAGAAAGCGACTTTCAGCCATTAACCGTTGGTTTCTTCTCTTCTTACAACGACTCGTCGTTGATCGAATTCATCGGATGGAGGCGAACCGCGGCGGCGATCGCTCTCGCTTGGGACAAGGTCGTGGCTGACGGACTGCTTCCAGGATTTGAATCTCTCAAGTAGGTTAGGGTTTTTCACAGAGTGTTGAACTTCGCTAATCAAACAACAATTGTTGCTTTTTAGCATTGTTTCTCGCTTCGACGAATGTCGGTCAGATCAATCAGCAGGCATGGCTATCTCTTTGATTCTCGATGAGTCAGCTGATGTGATTCTTGGACCGCCATGCTCAGATTGTATGTTTTTATTCGTAAAATGACGTTTTAGCTGCATCGGTTGTTGGAACTATTGCCAAGTTCTACGATTTCCCAATCTTTCTCTGGGGTCCACCAATTTCGTCAACTCTGACTGACGCTGACCGCTACCCCTCCTCAGTCGCCCTCAGCTTTGCTACCATTCCGTGAGTGCCGTGGAGTAAAGCCATCGATTCAAACAGTTTGCCACGAGCTCTGGCAAAACTCTTTACCACCTTCGGATGGACGGAGCTTGCTTTGGTTTACAACATTCAACGAAGCGGGCTCATTCCTCGTTGTCAGTTCATTGTCGATGATCTCCAGGTCTGCGTGCTGAGAGATGGGATGGAGAGACTTTAGACGGTGGTGAATGAGATTCCGGAACTGCCGATGACTTTCCGACGCAGCTTGACGACGGTCTCGGACGCCACCTTGAAGGACGCCTTCACGGCCATCAAGAAAGCAGCGAGAAGTGGGTTCAATTGAGACTTTGCTCTCGTTGATTTCGAGAGACTTGGCGTTTGGTCTCGTTTCTATTTTTGCTTCTGAGGCTTCCCGGTACATAAGAGCAGCGAATACCTCACCGAGGTCATAAGAGGATCGTCGTAGATGTTTCTAAGTCTTCCTGCCCCATGGCCAAATGTTACGGTACTTGATTAGTAAAGTCGAGGACGCGGCGAACCGAAAGAGCAAGGAATAATCTAAAGCAGCGAAGCCTGACACGGCTGATGAATAGTACGAGATGAGATAAGTTTTCCGACTTGACAGTTTTCTGAGGAGCTTTGCAATACGGTAGTGACGATGAGGTCCCATGCTATCTTGAAGGGATTCAGAGGAGAGCATGAGGGCTTCGGGAAATAGTTTTTTCTGCAGGGACGACCACGTATTTGAAAACTGGGAAATATAGAAAAAACTAGTGTTTCAGTTGTGGCTGTTTGCTTGGAAACTATCGAAGACCGTCGCAAGTACATGATAGCTGCCGCGGAAAATGAGGTCGATACCGTCGAATACGTTCACATTTTCCTCGAGGCGCGCAAAGGCGGATTTCGTGAGGGCTTTGCTAATAAGAAACAAGGGTGCAGGTGCGACGACGGACTACTTTTGGGTGGACACCAACTCTCCCGGCGATGGCAAGAATGCGATTGCTTTGAAAGGAGCAAGAAAGATGTTCATCGTGAGTCAAGCCAGAATAATACTATTATTAGTAATTTAAGTTGTAGTTGGACACCCAGCCCGCCAATGACTCGGCTCAATTCTCACACGATCTGATGCAGCGAATGACTCAGCCACCTTTCAGCTGCGCCGACTGCTTGACCGAGGCGAATGTAAGAACCGATTGAACGATCCCGAATCAATGCTTTCAGGCTTCAACTGATGCCATCAGCCTGGCCGATGCGATGTACCTTTTCGGCATTTCACTAAACAAGTCCTTGACTGAACTTCGAACTACTTCCCTGAACCAGTCTCAGCATCCCAGCGGCCGTCAAGTCATGAGCAATTCACGGGGAGAATTCCGAGGTTTGAGCGTTTTTAAAGCCAACACATCGAGCTGCATAAGCTTTGGTGGACGTGTTGTGATCAGTGAGAATGGTACCCGCGACCCAATCTTCGTGCTCTGGGGCCTCGACCAACAGGACACTCCCAACATCTACATGTACTTGGAGACCAAGAGCGACGGCGAAACGGTTAATCTTGATTGTGCTGGATTCTATGCACGTTCATTCTCTTCACAAAATGTGAAGCTAGCGCTCAACCCGGTAGTATGGCAAATGCTTGCAGAACATGACACGCACGTTTTCATCGGAGACTGCGATGTGGTCAACTCGAGGTGGAGTGGTGAGTTTCAGTCAGAATATAAACAGAGAAAGTTGCAGAGGCCTTTATCTCGCCCAAAGTGCGGTTTCACCGGAAGTGAATGCCTTGAGGTTGAGTTTGTTTCAGTTTCAATCTATTGTCGCAACAACGATGTGGGCCTCGTTTCGCCATTCCTTCTTGCATCAAACAGAGATTTTAGGTAACGAACATGATCCTGCTGTTCGTTCTAATCGGCGCCGGTCTATCGCTGATCGTGGTCGCCTTAGGAATAGGAGTCACTGCCTTTACAATTCGGTACACTTCCCATATACAACAACCAGTTTTCAGTAATAAGCGTCGTGAGGAAGAGCGTCTCAATGCACAGTGGCAAATTCCCTTCAACTCTTTGGTGAAACCAAAGGAGAAGGTTACAAAACGCTCATTCTTTGACTTTGCGCAGAGTGGTCTTGAACGAAGCGCACACTCACTTCAAAGTGGCGTCAGTTCAACCTCGACACGTCTGACAATGGATTCAAAGAAGGATACGACGAACTACACGTTCTTTTTCTTGTACAGGTTTTGTTTCTTTGTGAGCAGGCCTTATTGAAAATCTGAAGAGAGTCCGTCGCAGCTCGAAGACATTCAACTCGAGTCATGCTCACGAAGGAGCAAGCAACTCAACTTCGACGAGTATGCTTCTCTGTCTAGCTTTCTTGTTTTTGTTTGCGAATCTTTGTTGCTTGCTTCTTGTCTTTTATGAGCTTGTTTAGAAGCGTCAATTTGAACATGACAACGTGAACCGTTTCATCGGTCTCAGCATGGACGGACCTGAAATCTACTCAATCTGGCGTTACTGCGCACGTGGAAGTCTCAAGGTTTTCTTCTCTTTGGAAACTCCGAGGTTTAGGATGTAATCGAGAAAGGTTCAATTACAATTGACTGGTTCTTCATGTACTCGTTGATTCGGGACATTTGCGAGGTATGAGAAGACTCAAAGAAGAAACTTGCAGGGCCTCTTCGCTATTCACCACGCATTCGGTCCTCATGGTTATTTATCTTCGACCACTTGCTTAGTTGACGAACGCTGGCAGGCGAGTCTATGTAAATGAATCTGAAAAGGCGCATTTAGGTCAAAATCACTTACTACGGCTTGAAGTTCTTCAAGGAGCATGAGCCTCGTCGCATTCACAGTAACCTCCAGAAACGATATACGCTTCAGAGCTCCTCTGGACTGCGCCTGAGCTAATTCGAGAGGCTGATGGCACCGGAACTCTGGCTGGGGATATCTACTCGTTTGCGATTATCTGCTCCGAGGTCCCCTTGAAATTCGTTGCAGAGTGTTTAGATTGTAACACTGAAAGCTCCTTGGGACCTGAATAACATTGCCGAAGATCCAGATGGTATAAACTTGAAGCCTTAATAAGTTTCAAGTCGGACTGATAATCACACTTTAAAGAAGGAAATCGAATAGCCTTGCGACTTCACGCTGTTTTCAGAGCTAATCTACCGCCTCAAGCGTGGAGGCGCTCGTCCGATTCGTCCGTCTCTTGAGATGAAGGACGCCCAGCACTCCGAGGTCAACGCTTCAATGGTTCACCTCATCAAGGACTGTTGGGATGAAGACGAACGCAAGAGACCGAATATTGACACTGTTCGAAGCATGTTGAAGTCAATGAACACTGGACGGTGACTTGGATTACTTCCGACAAGTGGTTTGCTTTAGCTCAGCAAACCTCATGGATCATGTCTTCAACGTTATGGAGCAATACGCATCGAATCTAGAGCAAGAAGTGCAAGAAAGAACGAAAGAGCTTCTTGAGGAAAAGAAGAAGAGCGACATTCTACTTTATCGAATGCTGCCGAAGTTAGAAACAACGTAGCTAACAATAAGAAAGCTTTTCAGAATGGTGGCAGACAGACTGAAACTCGGCCAATCTGTGGAACCGGAGAGCTTTGAGAGTGTGACGATCTTCTTCTCTGACGTTGTTCAATTCACGAAATTGGCGGCCAAATGCACGCCATTGCAGGTATAAGTTCAATTGTGTGCGACCACGATCGCTCTGGTATTGCAAATGGTCGGCAGCTGAACAGAATATCAAATGTGTGTGACACACATTTGATTTCTTGCAGGTTGTGAATCTGCTCAATGATCTCTATTCTGCTTTCGACACCATCATCGAAGAGCACAAAGTTTATAAAGTGAAAAAAAAAGTTTATAAAGTGAAAAAAATAAAGTGAGTATCACTGAAAACAAGAGAACAAAGGGTTCAAGCTCTAAAGAGTTCCAAGAAACACATCTCATTTATTCAGGAAGAATAAGCGTTGCAGGTGGAGACAATCGGCGACGGCTACCTGTGTGTGTCGGGGCTGCCGCACCGGAACGGCAACGAGCACGCTCGGGACATCGCGGAGATGTCGTTCGGCTTCCTGCGGGCGATCGCCGGCTTCCGCATCGCGCACCTGCCGCAGGAGAGAATCAACATCCGCATCGGCATCCACACTGGTTCTCCTTCCTCGACCGCCTCGCGCATGGAGAGCAACGGCAAACGTTCGCAGTTTTGCACTTTTTTTCCATCGAAACACGCACGGGTGCATTAGTACTCTTTCAGCCGGCCAAATTCACATCTCTGTCGAAACTAACCGCTACCTCACACAAATCATCGGCGGCTATAAGACAGTCACTAGAGGCGAAGTCATCATCAAGGCGAGCTTTTGCGAATATGAATAATGCTTCAGGGAAAAGGAGTCATGGAAACTTATTGGCTTCTTGCCGACGGACAGGAACTTGAAGACTAGCCAACCAGCTCTCTCTGTCCCTTTGACTGTCCACTTATGCGATATTTGTCGAAAGTTGTTTATTTGGTCGCTTAGTTTTATACCTGTAAAAGACTGCTGCCCATGTTTAGCACCCAAGTGTTAGTCACATTTCGGACGTTTATCACACTTCTCGTTGTTACCCATTCACAACGAAGAGGACACAGCGCCGCCTCAGTCACCCGTCAGCTGAAAGTGCTGCGATCGGTTGAAGGTTCGGCGCATTGACCAGAGACAAACCGTCGCGATAAGCGGCTTAATGAGGCCGGCTGATGCGTGGCCAAAGGATTACGGACGTAGCCTCATATGACGCTGCGAGCTTCAAAGACTACCACTGTCAGCTGTTGCAGAGTAATAGGAAAGTGATTTTGTGCATCAGAGGCAGTCTGTTTCAAGGCAAGTTTATTTGAGCACATCACTTTACGCACAGATCAAAGGCAGGCAAAGCGAGGATCTCGATCAAATTTCCAGCATACATGCGTTGCCCTGAAGAAGCAATAAAAACCCGGTTTGGAGGGGCAAGAAGCAAATTTAGATTCGGTTGGAAACAGGAAGGGTGACTGATTCATAATCTCTAAGCTGTAAAAGGTTCCGGATTCTCAAAGTGTGGTGGGGGCGTTCCGAAGAAAACTTCCTTCTTCGTCGTGATCTCTGTTGGCGTGGCCGAGGCCCACGAGAGAAGTCTTCGTCTCCAGAGAGCACGGCTTTTCAAGATGCACACAATCAGCAAGACCATGTTGATGATAAGGAAGAGCAAGAGAAGGCAGTAGAAGACGAGTTGGATTGTGTGCCAACTTGAAGAGGAACTAGAATCCGTCGTTGGTTGAGGTGTCGGAGTCGTCGGCGTCGTGGGGCTTGGTGTGGTAGCAACAGTCGTTGGACGACTCGTCTCTTGCACTCTGGGCGTTGTAGCAACTCGCGCTGGTGTTGTTGGAGAAGGTGAAGGCGAAGACGAAGTGGTTGATGAGGCGCTGACATAGTCAGCTGTGAGATAGTAGACGGCGAGGCTGTCGTACTGCGAGAGCACTGTAATCTCTTTCTCACGATCACAATGAAAGCAGACCGGCACTAGAAACGGCGATGCCAAAGCCGGGCGACACAAACTGGCCACTGGTTGAGAGTCCAACAACAGAGAGGATGTTGCTCTTCGACTTGACTGACAGAAGTTGTGAAGGATTAGACGTCAGCGACGATTGAGCAAGGCTAGAGGGTCTGTGTGCGCTAGTAGCAACCTCACCTTCCAAGCACAGTGCCATTAGCGGGGTACCCGTCGAAAACTATGTAGCCGAGGAAATATGGATCCTTGTTGATATAGACTGGCTGAAACGAAGGACGTGAAGGTTTTAAAAGAGCTAACCGGACTGTACAAGGCAATTGTAGTATCTGGTGCCGAAGTAAACAGATGATACGAGTCAGAGCTTGAGGACTTGGAGAACTGGAAAATTGTTTCAATTTGGACCTGAAACCAACTTCTTGGCGTTGAACTGGAGAGACAGCGGACAGCGTCGTCATGGAGCTGATTTTCAAGTTGGAATCTTAAAAGATGTTGTCACGATCACACAACATTGCTAGCAATTATGCTTGTCCAAATGGTTGACTCAAAACTTACATGACCGCCATTGCACTGTGAATCGAAGACTGGTCTCTTCTGCAACCGCAGTTTGAATGGTGAGAACATCGCCGACAAAGAGCTGAGACGAGTAAGGAGCAAACGACAAGCCGCCGCTGCTCGAACCGTTGAATCTGAATTTCCTTCTCATCAACATGTTTCAGGAGGCTCACAAAATGGAAGCCGACGAGCCGTCACTAGCGGAAACCGTCCAGTTGCCGACAAACGCGAAGCTGCTTTGAAACTGAAGAAGGCCGGGCGATTGTCACCTTCAGGGAGATGTGATTTTGAAAGTCCTGACAAACCTGGAAAGTGCACTTGCAGAGCTGTCCATTACTGTAGGTTGGAACATTGATGTCGACCGTTGTGTTTCTTTCGTCCACAACAAGACCGTCCTTTGGACATTCGCAACCGTGCAGAGGAGTGGTTGGCTCGGTTTCGAAAGTGATGACATCCCTGCCATTTTCGACAAGGGAAAAAGCTTCGAAGAAAGCCAAGCAGAAGAAAATCCAGCAGGCCAGCCGGCTGACCATTTCTCAGACACAAGCTCCCGTTCCACCGAGAGGACCCCCTAATCAGCCGGCCGTCTGTCGGCGACACACTTGGAAGTTCAAGGTTCGGCACATTGTTCAGAGACGAATCGAGCGATAAGGGGCTTAATGAGACGAAGCGTCGTCTCGTTTGAGGATTACCGCCCGCGGCTACGCGTGTGCGGTCACGACCTTCGTGCGTTTCTAAACTTTCCAGGCGATTATCAGCACCACGTGAGAGGGAGCAGGATTCTGTAGCCGTGATCAAGCGTCTCTCAAAGATCGGCATTGCTGAGAAAGAGTGCAATAGACTGCGCTTGACCGACCCCGTGTGTTTAGCACCTTACCCGGCTGTATTTCATTGAGCGTGCAATAAGTCGGCACCATGAGCTGTTTGTTTGATCTTCCAGAAGAAATTTTGGTTCATATCGCTGCTTTCCTGAAAGTTACGCTGCTTCTCAAATTCGAACGCTTGAATCATCGAGCTTACAGCCTCGTTTCGAAGAATTTGACTCGATTTAGAACCTTGGAGCGGGATGTTCTTGTGAGCTGGTCGCCAAACAATATCTATCTTCATTTTAAGTCGCAGCGGCCAAAATGCCGAGAAATGCCCAAAATTGCTTCCACGTTGCCTGGCTTTATTGTTCAGGAGACAGTAATTCCACAAAAACTGGAGTTTAATTGCAGTGTTTACCCCGCTAATTCTAGGGACTTTGAAAGTCTGCAAAATACACTTTTTCGTCATTTTCAGCCAATGACTCTCTATTCATCTAATTTGGAGATCGTCACTGTCATGTCGAAATTTTTACCTTCATCTATCAGAGAACTAAGCATTCCGAAACTCGCATACACTCTTCAAGCAATGGAATATTTGCCAACTGTCGACGTTATTTGGATTTCGAGATTTGACGGTGTCGTGGAGGAGGTTCTTCAAGACCAGCGCATTCAACATTTGCGGGGAGTACGCCTGTGTCAAAGCGATGGCGTTACAGATGAGGTTATTCTCAACGCAAACTGGTCCATCTACGAAGACTTTTGCAAAGATTTTCCTGCCGAAATCACGCTATCTGGTGTGATGCAACTTTTTGAACAATGGAAAGATAACGAACGAGAGCTTGAATTCTTCAGTTTCGCTCTTTCATTTTTCGACATTCAGGATTTGGTGTCATGTCTTTCTCTAAAGGTTGAGAGTCTGTCAATGTTCACTTGCAAGATCTTTCGAGGCGACGGAGCAAACGTGTTGTTGAGCGTCACACCACATCCATACAAGCCAACAACAGTGACGGTGTTAGAAATCGATGCTGCTCCGCTCTGACATGTGCAATAAACACAGTATGCGCAAAAATCGATGCACTACTAACTGAGAGAGAAAGGGTAGAGGAGCTCGCAGTTAGCACCTCGGCCCCACCCTTAAAACGTGCAAGCAGGTCGAAAGGAGAGGATCCCAAGCTAACAATCAGTCGTTCTCTCCGAGATGGCTAGCCTGCTTGATCTTCCAGAAACGGCTCTGATTCACGTTATGGCTTTTCTGCCGGTTAAAAGTCTTATTCAATTTGAGCGCGCAAATCGCCGTTTGTACAATCTTGTAGCAGAAAATTTAGACAGTTTCGAATCTGTAAGAGATTCAGTTGACATAACATTCTCAGACCCACATGGGCTCCATCGCATTCAACTTCGTGTGCCTGTGAAATCTTTGACCGCACAAAATATCCTGCCGTCGTGGAAGTTTACTGTCAACACAGTTCGTCCGTCGAAACATCGAGAGCTCAATTGCGGAACACAGTGGAATATAGAGGACGTTGTACTTCTCGGACGTCAGCTGTTTCGTCATTTTCGGCCAACCCGTGCAATTGTTGACGTGTCATTCAATCTTCTCAGGTCTCTCACCGACTTCTTTCCTTCTTCAGTCGAGAAACTCATCTATTGCGATTGGGTCCTCCAACACAACTCATTGGCATTCGTTCTGGCATTCGAGCAGCTGAAGTTTCGAAAAACGCTTTCGCTCTCGTCGACCCTTGATGCTCTACCCGAGCTACTTTGGCATCCAGCGATCCGAAATTTAGAAGGTCTGAAAATGAAACCGGGAGCTGGCTTCACCGATGAGCTCATTCTCGGTTCAAAATGGTCGACATTAGACATCGACACTCCAATCGACTTGACCTGTGCTGGCCTAGTTTCCCTTCTTGATCAATGGGCCACAAACAATCGCGAAATCAAACAATTTCGCTTTTCTGCAATCTCTTATGATGCAGAAATTGTGGCAAACAACCTTTCGATGCGAACTCTGTGTGACGAGACGAACTGCTATCAACTTTTTCGTGACGATGGAATGCGGCTAACAATGTGCACCACAATCACTGATCAAGTGAACAAGTTCAGATTCGAAATTGTAGCGAATTGATTTATGCTTTTTCAAAGATAAATATTCGCTTGCTTTGACAACCGTTATTTACTCGCTTATGTACATAGGTGTAAATTATCGAGATAGTTGATAGAAGTCCAGAGAAAGTTGTTAGCACGTCGTTTGCTCCTCAGTTTCCTGCACTGCAGGTACAAAAAAAATGTTTGCCGCTTGTAGTCACTCAGCCAATCCAGTCTCTGCGCCCATGGCATGTCTGCTCGATCTTCCCGGTGAAGTTTTAGTTCAGATCATTGGCTTTTTGCTGGTTCAAAATGTTCTGCAAGTTGAACGAGCGTGTCGACTATTGTATACTTTGATCTCGCAGCACTTGGACTGTTTTGAAACCGTGGCCTTCGAAACTTCCTTAAGACTGCACCCCACAGACCTTACATTAGCGTGGGAGATATTGCATTCCACAGCACGGATAGGTGGAATCCTGAAGAGACAACAATAAGCATTGACGACAAGTGCAAGTTTACATTTTGCGAACAAATTCGCCGACATCACGTAAAATTCATCTGCAAAGGTTCTTGGACGAAGGATCTCTCAAAGCTACGTGCTATGCTGTTTCGACATTACAAGCCCAAGGTTGCAAGCTTTTCAATGACATTTGATGATTTTGCAAAGTTCGAGGATTTCTTTCCACTGTCAATTGAAAAATTACTCTATGACGGGCAAGACATGGACGATTTGATCCGCATTCTCGGATGCATGCCGTCAGTAAGAGCTATCGAATCACATTCCGAATTTGGCTGTGAGAGGTTGTTGCATCCCGCGTTTCGAAATCTCCAAGAGCTGAGAATGTATGCGAATCAGAGCTTCACCGACGAAATACTTCTCGGCATAAAATGGCGTGTTTTTGAGGCGAGATCGAAATTTGATGCAGACCATTACACTTCAATTACGAAAAGCGGCCTTGTGCAATTCTTCCGTCAGTGGGCGGAAAATCAACGAGAGATTGAAATGTTTTGCTTTGCTGTGTGGAGATTCTCGATTGGAACAATTGAAGAGGACCTTTCTTTTCTACAAAAAGAACGTGACGATCGTGGCCGATATCGGCTTCTAAGGCGCGATGGGACGGTTCTGAATCTTAGCTGCAACTCTATTTCTTCTAACGCCAGGAACGCGAGATGCATGTTTAAAATATCTCTCGCTTAGTTGCTTTATGGTTTGGATTGCATACGTGTGTAGTCCCAGATATTCGCCATTTGCCGAAATAAACGACTTTAAGAAATAGTCTTCTCGTGAAATCTTTTTTATGTAGTTATGGCATCACGCTAGCCCGGTCGATGAGCACCTCCGCTAGACGGAGATAAACGAGACATATTCAGTTCAAGTCTTGACCGTTCGCAGCATGAAGAGTTTACTCGACCTGCCCGAAGAAGTTTTGATCTCGGTGGTGGGCTTCCTATCAGTCAAGCCCCTTTTGCGTTTTGAACTAGCTAGCCGATTTCTATATTCGCTCATTTCACGCCATTCCCATCGCCTCAAGTCGGCTCACTTCGAGCTTCATTTGAATTTGCCGATCTTTCAGGACAATGAACTTCCTAATGAAATTCATTTCCTAATGTCGGAGCCTACAAAGAGGCAGATGGAGACAACTGTATCACGAGACTCATTTCAGTTGACAAAACGCGCTATCATTCTGTATGGCAAAAAAAATGGTCGCGGATATGCTTGGACAGGTATCTCCGACCAAAAAAAACTA
>JAQIXL010002706.1:0-12198 GCA_034700245.1 Poikilolaimus oxycercus | reverse complement strand
GGGAACTTCGAGGCTGAATTTCACGCTCTTTTCTCTCATCTGCACCAAAGGAAACTTCCCCCTTTTCTCGCCCTTTGCGCCTCTATCGAGATAGAAATTGACAGTTTATTTTGCAAAGAAATGACAAAGCCCCTTGCATGTGCATGATATCCGACGAAGCCGCTTCAAGTTTCACTTTAGGAGCGTTGTTGAGCTCTTTACGGTGATCATGCTCCAGTTACATTTGAGGACCTAATACTTATTAGCGTGAAAACCGACTCACTTCAAGAGCTCGACGTTTACCCAAGAAGAATAGACGCCTCACAGCCGTTGCATTGAGCGCTTCACCTCGAAGTGCCTTGACCCTTGCGACGAAGCCCGTTATGGTCGCTGAACACTTGTATAGATAATGGAAAACAACAGCTTACTTTGAAGCTGACGGGATGCAGGCACGGGCTGCATCCGGGCAGGTCGGGTGTTTTTCGCCATGACTGTCTTTTGAAGACGGTCTGTTCGCGCCAAAATGTTCCTCCATCCCACCTCCTTTCTGCACGTTCCTCCATACGCATTGTCACAGCAACAGTCACACTATTTCTCCGGCTACTCATCGTCTGATGAGATAGTAATGGGGTTGCAGTGCGAGAAGATGGCAAACTAGGGACCGTCGTATATGATGGTGGAGGCCGTCGAATCCGTAACAGTCCCGGTGGTGGACTGATCGACCCTTCGTTGCTCGTGGTAGTAGATTCTAGAGAAATATTTTTTCAACGATTCTCAGCACACCACCTGAACGGCGCCGGCAATTCCAATTGCCATTGACCAGGCATTCTCAAAGAAAAACCAAGACGACTGAGAAGAGATTGAAGAGTGCGGCGACTGCGAACGCCTTTCGCGAGGGCAATCTATGTGCATGCCTGCAACAGCATTTCGACCAATCAAAGCGGAACGCAAAGCACGTAAAACGAGGCAAGACGAGAAATTTAAGGCATATTGATGAGGCAGCCGATGAATGTAAAATTTGAAAATCTCTGCGGTCGCCTCAATCGCGTGGAGCTATAGCATGTCAAGTGTTAGTTTTTTTTTTTGCAATAATGTTGAAATAAAATTTGTGACGAAAGAAGACGAAGTGAAATCTTGAAAGTTGGGAGGGGAAGGGAACGCGTCTGGCGACTTTGTTATCGGTTTCATCGCTTTACGTCTCCGACGACCCTCGAAGTCTCGAATTCTTGTCTCACCCGCTCGTCGGCGTCGTCTTCATTGATTGACCAAACGTTTTATCAATAAAAAGAGCAACAACAAGAATTCACGACGAAACTTCGCGCCGGGGGAAGTTTCCTTTGGTCGGGCACTTTTAGTCTCCCTCAGATCTGAAAACTCCCAGTTCTGGCGGTTCAAGCAACCTTTTGAGCTGCTCTAGAGCGCATCGTCAATGCGACTCCTTTCTCTACACGCCAGGCATATGCGGTCAGTGGTTAAATCAGGTCGTCCAAAAACCGGGTACCCCCTTCTGCTAAATTGGGACCGAGGTTGATGGGGGCGGAAAATGTATCCCTTTGAATGAGATTTCATCAGGCAGAGGCACGATGTTGAGCGTGGCAGGTTATGTGGCAGTGCATTGCAAAGAAGCATGCAAGGAGAAAGCATTTGGTGTCGAGAAAGGCACTTTTCGCCTTGACTTCAAGTGCAGATCAAAAACGCCTCGGTCAATTTTCTTCACGAGTGTATTGGTTTCAAAAGTGGGTTGGTTTTTTTTTGTAGAATTTTGGTAGGTGCAAAAATTTTGGTTTTGCGAAAAAGTGGTTGTAACTAACATATTTCATCTTAACTTGGAAATCTGAAGGCCACCACGAAAAACTGCTTCAAATTCTGCACAAGATAAGCCAAACGCGAGTTTCTAAAGTGGAATTCTGACCCCTTCTGCTGGGGTTGTCCAAGTGACTATTCAGGTCGTCCGTTTTCGTCAAATTCTCCCTATGCATAAAAAGTGCTGCAGAAGGGGTCAAAATTGCTTTTCAAGAAACCTGAAGTAATACGTTTTGTTCTCCGTTCCAAGATCTATCTCCCAGTGTGCTTAATATTTCACAGAAGCAGAAAAATGATACAAAACAACCCACTTTTGAAACCAATCCACTCGTGAAGAAAATTGACCGAGGCGTTTTTGATCTGCACTTGAGTCAAGGCGAAAAGTGCCATTTCTGGCTACTGTAAAGAGCCGAAGACCCCGTCTGAATCTCATAAAAATCTCTCATGTGTATAAAAATCTCCCCTTCTGCTTTTTGGGACCCCTCAACTGAGGACCCCTTCTGCTTTTTGAGTCTGGCCGACCCCGGTTTAACCACTGTATGCGGTTATTGTCGCTGAACAATTGCAAACAAAGAAAATAACCCACTTTGAATCGGGCAGGGCGGTTGTTTTTCGCCATGACTGACTTCTGAAGACGGTCTGTTCGCGCCAAAATGTTTTCTCCATCCCCCACCCCCTTCTACACTGTACTGCATATTGTCACAACAACAAATAACTATTTATCTCTTTTACTCATCATCATCTGAGGAGATAACCACCGGGGCTCTTGCAGCACTCGTCGTAGTTGATCCTGTTGCAGGACCCACCACCGTCATGTATGACGGTGGCGGGCGGGGGGGGGGGGGGTGAGAGCCCCGGTGGCGGGGTCATTGTGCCTTCGGATGTCGTTTCTAAAACAATATTTTTCAATGATTCTTGGTACAACACCTGATTGAATCTCGATCGACTGAAGCTGCACAGAGATGTTGAGGATCTTCGCTCCAAGCTCGGACGGTTCAACGGTGATCTCGATCTTCATCTATCTACAAACACTGCTTGTGAGAGTAAGAGTCAAAAATAGAGAACAAACTTTTATCGTAAAAAGCAACAGTTCAACAACAACAAAGCCGTCTCCTTCTTCATTTCGTGAAGAAGCGGCAACGTCTCTTGTCTTTCCTGTGCTCTTACAAAAAGAGCACAGGAAAGACAAGAATGAGTGTGGCAAAACTTGCAGACATAACACAAGTTAGACATGCCGTGCAGTTTAACCTTGTGTCCCTTCCTCGTAAAGATTTTTTTTTCTATTCCGATCATTCGCTTTCCGATCATGTCGAAAACCTACTAGAGCCCTTTATTGTGTGAATGAATATGATCTCACCTGCGGATACATGAACGATGTCCACACGCTGTCGCCGTTGATATTTGTCGACCATTTAGGATCTTCTTCCTGCTGCAGTATTGGGCAGAGAAGGCGCCTCAATGTTCAGTTTCCACTGTCTCTCGCTGCGACAAAATCCCATTGCGTACAACTCTCTGGGTTCGAAGAAAAAAAAGGGACGATGACGGTGAAAAACAAAAACTTTTTGATTGAAGAGTGCGGCGACTAGGGCCGCCTTTCGCGAGGGCAATGTATGTGCATGCCTGCAACAGCATTCCATTCACTCAAGATGAAGACAAAGCACGTAAAACACGGCAAGTAGAGAAATTTCAGGCAAGATTGACGGAGAAGTACTGATAAATGAAGAGTTGGAGCTACTGCAGTCGCCTCAACTGCATGGAGCCCGTTTTGGGATGACACGTCGCTACGTGCAATCGATTCATCGCCTTCGGAAGGGGTTGGAGGGGGCAGCGCAAGTAGAGAGAACGACCTTGCAGAGACGCTTCGCTCACAAACCCGCGCAAGGATTTTCTTCTTGACCATGCTACGCCTGACTTGAAAGTTGTTTTTGTTAACACTCACAATCACTCGAAATTATGGACTTGCAGTCTAGCCGGGCGGCATAAGTGCCCGAACGGAGGCGGTGAGAACTTCTTATAACGCTCTTTTCTCTCATCTGCACCAAAAGAAACTTCCCCCTTTTCTCGCCCTTTGGGCCTCTATCCAGATAGAAATTCTCGCATTGGTTTCTGAGCGAAGCGTCTCTGCAAGGTCGTTTAGACTATTTGGGCTGTCCCCTCCTCTCCCCTCCCGATCCGAGGGCAATAAATCGATTGTGCGTAGCAATGTGCCCCTAATCGCGCGTCATGGCGACCGCAGCAATGTCCAAATTCTCCATTCTCCAAATTCCCCTTTCCCCCAGCAGTTATTAGATGAAAGCATACTTCCTCCCCCCCACATCATATTGCCTTAAATTTCTCTCCTTGCTGCGTTTTATGTGTTTTGTCTTCCTTTTTGAATGGATGAAATGCTGTTGCAGGTATGCACATAGATTGCTCTCGCAAAAGGCGTCCCTAGTCGCCGCACTCTTCAAGTTTTTCCTCTTCTCTCAATGCCAACGCCCCTTGTCAGTCATCGTCGGTTGGACGAACAACTGGCCCGGAGATTTTCTGTCATTGGGAGGTCGAGACATGTTTCGAGCCCGCAGTCTTCCGGGACAATGTCAACTCCTGTCGCTTCCACGTCGACAAACAAATGTGTCGATCCGCCAGACGATCGGAAGAGTGAGAATAACGTTTCTTCTATCAATCTTCTTAGTTGATTCAAGATTTCAAAGTGGAACGCGTTGCCCTTAGAGGGCAAGCCGCGCGAATTATATCTTCAGCGCGCTAGTCAATGCCAACGCCCACATGGGCGACGACATGATTGTCCGGATCGATCTTCGGCCAGAACCAACCATCACAAGAACAATCAACAGTAGTCTCGATCTGCTCACTCTGCTGAATGAATTCAATGGGCAAGTGAGTAAACAAAATAAGACCTATAGTTTTTCAGACTCCAAGGAACGGAGGCGATGGCTCTTGGGATAAGTTATCTTCTTACTTTCGAAGGAATTCGACAGTTGAGAAGCGGCGGTCTGAGGACACTAGGGTTCTGCGATGTATCACGATTTATCAAACGACGCGAATTCGACGCTGTTCGGAAGCCTCTGTGGAGGATGAAGAAGATGCGGAATGAATTTGCAGTATGACTCTTTGGCTCAATTGTGGGAAGGGGAGGGGAGGAGGGGGGAACCTGCCCGTTTTTATGTCTTCGTCTCGTAAGTATTCTCTAGTCTGACAGGGATAGCCCAGTATCCCTGTCTCCTCGTTCTCGCCACCGCAAGCAACATGAATTCGGCTGTTCGTATGCTGTTTGGGCCTTGGAGCGAGAAACACTCTACAAGCGATTCTCGAAGAGCTCGAAATACCGAGCGTTAATGAACGAACCTCTATTCGCACCGCTACTTTTGTCTACGACATCAGCACGCCTTGCCACCTGCTGAGTTGGAGCTCCATCTTCTCCGTTGTCATGGACGGAGAGAGGTCACAGCGGTTTACGCGTTTACGCGCCTGTGAAGCTCAACAGCCTCCATTCTTCGCCCTCTAGTCAAAACTGCCTCTTCGTCTCAGTATGTGGTTTTCTCTGTCTTGCAAGTCACACTTTGTGAAACTCGATCTTTGCTCTTTGTGTCTCTCTTCCTCAAACAAATCCTCTGTCTCTTTCTTCTGGCATGAAGAAAAATTCGTGCTTTTTTCTCGATTAGCCACCTGACTACCTCCATGACTACCTCTGTGACTAGCTCCGTGACTTTCTCCATGACTACTCTCTCGTTCTCCTTTCTGGACGTTCAAAGTTCACACTCTTTCTTTGGTTCTCGTACAATAAAATGTGTATTCACGTAACAGGCCGCATAGAAGTACCGTGATTCGTTTTGAACTTTCGATTTTAACGACTTAAAAGTCGTTTCACAAAATCGTCATATTCCGAATTCGAAGTGGAGACAAGGAAGTATGAAGGTTTGAAGAGAATTACGAACACTTCAAGTGCAATTGTCACATCGGAGAATGATATTGATTTGAAATTCGTAATACTAGGAAAGCACTGGGAGAGATTTGTGATGAAGTCCAGATCTAGTAATATGTCAGACAGCTCGAAAGTGTTGACAGTTTTGAGTGTGCGACAAAATGGGGAAAGGAGAGCTCGCCGGAGTCGCCGGAGTCGAACTGGATCTCGGTATGCCAATCTGGTCTACAACAAGGAGTCAACTTGAACCGTACGATTTAATTTCTAACGAACGATTTCAAAAAGAGCCCGTCTTGCTTCCTAAAATGCAAGCGAGTGATTGGCAACTAGGTTCGACGCAATTTCATCAAGTTATCAGCATGCCCAGGACGTCAGTGACGACCCCTTACAGATCCTTCTTCGTATTATGTTTCGACTTTGAACGAGCCTATCATATGTCTTTTTCTTCGTCTCTTTGGTCTGATTACCTGAACAAAGTTGTAAAGTGTTTGTGTAACTGGATAAACGTCTACCGATGTGTGAATGCTTTGCGAGTTTCTTCCTCGTGTTTTGTCAAGCTCGAAAAGTGACTGAGAACTCTTTGTCCAGCGAAATAACTGATGAATGGAGAATTTGGACATTACTGCAGTCACTTCAAACTCTTGGAGCCCGTTTAGGGGTGACACGTTGCTACGTGCAATCGATTCATCGCCTTCGGAAGGGGAGGGGGGGGGGCAGCGTAAGTAGAGAGAACGACCTTGCAGAGACGCCTCGCGCACAAACCCGTGAAGAATTTTCTCCTTGGTCATGCTATGCCTGGCTTAAAAGTTGTTTTTGTTGACACTCACAATCAGTAGAAATTATGGACTTTCAATCTAGCCGGGCGGCATAAGTGCCCGAACGGAGGCGGTGAGAGCTTCTTTCAACAACATGTGGAAGAATTGTGTAGAACACAGAAGGACGAAGACGAAATGAAGCTTCTTTTCCCGGAGCTCATTGTCAGAAACATCATTATCGGTTAATCTGCACCCTCAGCCATAAGCTTCTTTCAGGAAACTTTATGGCTACATGAAATCACAATGAGTGCTCACATCTTCACAATCCCCTTTTCTAACAAGTCATCGTACTGCCTCTTTTCATGGGCATCGCATGATAGAGCTTGAAAGTTGCATCTCGAGGTCTGATGTTTGGCTGAAAACCATAGACAAGGAGTCCGAAAGACCCTTGAAAGATCACCTTCACTGAGTTCCTTCGCGACAGTCACGTTTAATTCGTCGTCTTCCTAGCTATGAGCACAGAGAAGTTCGCTGAAAATACCATTCGCCATGCAGATTCTTTCTGCTTGACTCTCTGAACCATGTTGTTCTCTTAAGCGGTAAATAGGACTCACTAAGGAAGCCATTGTTGTAGATGTCCGCATTGGACACCTTCATTTTCTTTATGCTCATACCTTCAACATTTGGAACGTCACGTCCGTACACATTCTTATTTCCTTGAGATATTTGAATCGAATCACTCGCTCACAGTGGATATTGGGAAGAGAACTTTTCAGGAGATGCGGCATCGACTACGGACCCCTTTCGCGAAGAAAATCTATGTTCATTCCTGAAAAGGTAATTTCGTCGACGAAGTTTGGAAGAAAAAGACGGACGCAAGGAGCAACATATACAATAGAAAAACGTTAATGCAATCGTGATCGGAAAGGAAATTCAGTCAACCGATTGGAAAACGTTGTCCAAGGGAGAATTTGGAGTGCGGCATGGGCCTTTGCGTACATTCAAGGGTGTCATCGTGCCCAATCGATTCACTATCGGAAGAGAAGAAAGAGTTGCGCCTGTGAGGGGCAGTGCAAGTGGGGAACATAACCTTCAAACGTTTCAAATCAAGTCTCTCATTAGCTTGCATTGCAGACACATCATTAGATCACAAAAGGAGCTTTATTTGCACCTAGTTCTCACTGATTGTGAGTCGAAGATCTGTGTTACTCTTTTTCTCTAACGGAGACGATGCGATGCGGCTCGCTGCTTCCTCAGATTGTGAGGAGCTTTGCCGGGCAACGTGTCGAGTCCTACGGAATCAATACGAATAAGCCACTGTACAAACTTTTTAATCTGCTGAATCACGACTCTTGTTGGTTGTGAACGAGAAGGCGAAACGCGGACCAACTAAAACACTACAGTTCTCATCTTTTGAAACCTGTTGACCAGGAATGGAAGATCTCGTCATAAGAGGATCTCCTGGATAAGCATCACGGGGCGCTGTAGCCAGCTTCCGATGAACTATTGCCGCATAAAAGAGGCCGACCTGTGTAGCTTCTGAAGTTCTCGAGGCCAGGACAAACTGTTCGTTAGCCTTATCAAGGTGTCGTGGATTTTCGTCTTGCTGAGTTGCTGAAACTATGAGACTTGTGGTCGGTTACCTCCCTTTACATCCTCTTTTATCATGCGTTGCCGCATTTTTTTTGCAGCTTATTGTTTTCTCCTCTTTCTCCTTTTTAGCCGTCTTTTCAACCAGAAATAAAACCTTTACAGCTGTCTTTCTCGCTTTTTTTGGTAAAAACCGCCGAATGAAGCGGTGAAGTCAAAAATTCCAGGAAATTATCTATCCCTAATCCTCACCGAATCGGTTTCATTTTGTCTAGAAACGATCAAGACAAAGGCTTACCCGAGAGCCCGCTGAATACTTTTAAGGCGTGAATCCGTGAATGGAGACCGAAAAACAACGCTTGAACACTCCTTTCTGTGTTGAAGCTGGTGGGGTTTATTTTGAGTTCAAATTAGTCCGAAATACGCATTTGCTGAAAAGTCTTTAAAAAAGTCTCCTTGAGAACCTTCTGCCATGCCACTCATGGGACTAAGAAGCCGATTTCGAGACAACGTCGATTATGGACGTGTTTTGGCGAGTGCAGTATACGCACATGCCTGAAACCATCAAGAACAGTAAATGAAGGCGTTCGAGGGAGGAAGCACGCAAAACGGCATAAACATTTCGTGGAGACGACTGCGCGAGGAAACGAGAGCTGCCCCAACAGCCTCCATTCACAAAGTAAGGGTGACACGTCATGTTCATCGATTCATTGTCTTCGGAGGCGGAGGGAGGACGAAGGCGAGGAGGGGGAGCGGGGAGCACGACGCTTTTTTTGACGAAAAGAACGTGTTTGTCGATGAAAACGAGCAAGAAAAATCACCAACTCAGCCCTCTTTGCACCTAAAATAAAGCATCTGCCTGTGGCATGGTTGAGCGCTCGCACAGATAATCAATCACAATTTGACAAGCAAGTATGCGTGGCGATTGTAAACATGTTGAGCTGACGCATTAGTTTTGCCCTCCATCGGTTTGCTCCCCTCACACTGACCGCAAAGTCCTCGACAAGGGCGTGGATAAACACGGGGACACGCAAAAGGTCATGAATAAAAGGAGGTGCTAATCATTCCACTCCTCTCATCATTGCCCAAAACTGACGCTCGAGTCTCGCATTTCAACAGAACAGTTTCTGTTCTTTCTTTAACTTTCTTTTCGCTCGCATTGTCTCAAAGCATACCAATTGTTTTGTTTTAGAGCAACGAATAGATGATTGCCCTGCGTGAACGCCCATACATGGCGTTCAATCTTCGGTTGAGCCTCTAGTTTTTTTTCCTTTCATGGAATCATGATCCCTTCAACTTTGTTGCTTGCGGTGTGCATGCGTTTTCTGCCGCTGCACTGATCTCTCGCGGAATGCCGGAGACAACTTTTTCGGATGTGAACATGGTCCATTTCCGAAAGGACCTCTTCAACTGGTCTCTTCACGGATTCCAGCTTGCTAAGCTGCTACTTCCATCTCTTGAAATTTTTGAAGGTCTGCTCTGTGTTGGCCTTTACGTTTGTTAATTTGCAGTGCCTTTAACATCTCAAAGTGAATGTGAGCCGATGGAAACTGGCGAATGGCCATCGACTGGTAATTCAGAAAACGACTTGCCGGACGATTCTGTTATTGAAAGTCGATGAATGTTCAATGCCACTGGTAATAAACTGTTCATTTCAAGAAATCTTAACATTTAGACTACGTTGAGCACATCGAGTCCAGCTATACATCAAGACGCAGAGCACAACCTCCTCCCAGTCTACGAGGCAGACGCAGGAGAACGATTTAACCTTGGCTTTGCATTGACTGCTAGCTCAAGAACAAGAAGCTGCGCACTTTCGAGAATTTTGTCGTTGTTGTCGCACTTCTCTCTCTGCTATATCAAGTGTTGATTTTCTTTGCAATAAAAGCGAATGCTGAAATCAGTGTTGTGATGAAAGAAGGCAAAGTGAAACCTTAGAAGTTGAAGGGGAAAGGGAAGGCGTCTGGGGACTTTGTTATCGGTTTCATCGCTTCACGTCTCGCGAGGACCCTCGACTTCGCCTTGAATTCCTCTCTCACCCTCTCGTCGTCTTCATCGATTGATCAGACGTTTATAGAGAAAAAATAGCAACAAGCAGCTAGCATAATCAAAAACAGAGTTTACTTCGCAAAGAAACGGCAGATACCGCTGCAATTGCAGCGGTGCAGCGGTCTTTCAGCAGCTTCGGATCGTCGGTCTCCACCGCTTCGGTCTTCACACGGGCCGCCGCTTCTAGGCGACGATAGCGTGATTGATTTGAAGCAACTAGCACAAGTATTAGTGTTTTACGAATCACGTCGATCGCCCGTTTACGCCCGTAGATAGAGACTGTAAGGATATCGGTGATATTCAGCTCATCACCGCGCAAGGCCTTGCAACGCGTGGCATAGGCGGTGATCGTTGCTGAACGCTTGTAAACAAAGAAATAACCCACTCTGCATTTGACGAGGTGCAGGCTGCATCCGGGCAGGGCGAGTGTTTTTCGCCATGACTGACTTCTGAAGACGGTCTGTTCGCGCCAAAATGTTTCTCCATCCCCACCCTTCTACACTGTACTCCTTGCACATTGTCACACAACAAATAACTATTTATCTCTTTTACTCATCATCATCTGAGGAGATAAACACCGGAGCTCTTGCGGCACTCGTCGTAGCCGATCCTGTTGCAGGACCCACCACCGTCGTGTATGACGGTGGCGGGCGTGGGATCCGAGAGAGCCCCGGCGGCGGGGTGATGGGGGTCCTCCTCGGCCGGCTCAGTCACTGTAATTTTAGTTCTTAAAAAGAAAAGTTTAACATACTTTCTTCCTGTCTTGGTGGCGATTGCAGTTGGATTGAAACGACCAAAGCCTTGTCGACTGTGAGTTCTTGAGCGTCGACTTCAATCGTGATCTTCATGTTAGTGAAGTAGCGAATAGCATAGCCTATTGCAAGTGACCCCATGCCCTTCTTTCGTATTAATCTTCGTGGTGGAGCTTCGAATGCTTGCATTCCTGTGCTTTCGTATGCTGAATGGTGATTGTTTGATACTGAACTTACGCAATAGTAGATGCTTCCAAAGGAAGTTGATTTTCTGGTTGAGGTGGCAGTTGGAGGCGGAAACGGGGATGCAGGGCATTCTCGATGAAAAAAAACGACGATGACTGAGAAGAGCAAAAACTTTTTGATTGAAGAGTGCGGCGACTAGGGCCGCCTTTCGCGAGGGCAATGTATGTGCATGCCTGCAACAGCATTCCATTCACTCAAGATGAAGACAAAGCACGTAAAACACGGCAAGCAGAGAAATTTCAGGCAATATTGACGGAGAAGTACTGAAAAATGAAGAGTTGGAGCTACTGCAGTCGCCTCAACTGCATGGAGCCCGTTTTGGGATGACACGTTGCTACGTGCAATCGACTCATCGGCTTCGGAAAGGGAGGTGGAGGGGACAGCGCAAGTTGAGTGACCGACCTTGCAGAGACGCTTCGCTCAAAAACCCGTGCAAAAATTTTCTTCTTTGTATTTTATGCCAGACTTGAAAGCTTTTTTATTGACACTGACAAACATTCGAAGTTCTCTACTTGCAATCTAGCCGTAAGTGCACGAACGGAGGCGGTGAGAACTTCTTATAACGCTCTTTTCTCTCATCTGCACCAAAAGAAACTTCCCCCCTTTCTCGCTCTTTGGGCCTCTATCGAGATAGAAATTCTCGCATTGGTTTGTGAGCAAGGTCGTTCTGACGTCTCTGCGAGGTCGTTCTGACAATTTGCGCTGCCCCCTCCTCTCCCCTCCCTTTCCAAGGGCAATCAATCGATTGCAGGTGGCAATGCGCCACTCCTAAGTCATGCGTTTTAGGCGACCGCAGCAATGTCCAAATTCTCCATTTCCCTTTCCCCGATCAGTTATTACGATGGAAGCATACTTCCCCATCAATATTATCTTAAATTTCTCTCCTTGCCGCGTTTTACGTGCTTTGCCTTCATCTTGATTGAATGGTATGCTGCTGCAGGCATGCACATAGATTGCCCTCGCGAAAGGCGTCCATAGTCGCCGCAACTTACAGTACCGCCGTGGCGCCAGTGCCCTTTGCGGACGACTTTGTCCGCAAGAAACTACGGTAGATTTCCTCTAGGCGAGCTACAGAAATCTGCATCACCGTAAACCCGGTGCA
>JAQIXL010002705.1:0-12199 GCA_034700245.1 Poikilolaimus oxycercus | reverse complement strand
TCGAGGCTGAATTTCACGCTCTTTTCTCTCATCTGCACCAAAGGAAACTTCCCCCTTTTCTCGCCCTTTGGGCCTCTTTCGAGATTGTAGACCACGAGAAATTGCACAGGCTTTTCTTTATGGGAAACACTCAAGCGGCAAGCCGGAGAAAAGTTGACAGTTTCTTGGTGGCTTTTGTTCTAGTATCATACATTCTCGACTCATAAGCCAAATTTCTCACTCAAATCTTCAACACTTTGGTGCAAGCTGTATTGCGTGCGCACGACATCTACAACTGATCATCGAACAACAATCGTGTGAAAATTGTAAAATCTGTGAAACTGCAGACTCAACATCAAAGCTTCACATCAAATGACGATTGCTCTTCCGCCGAAGACTAAAGTGGCACTCTCAGGTGGACGAAACGTTCGAATTATCGGAGCCAGTTGCAGCAACGCTTGCTTGTAGAACATCTGAAACCGTAAGCTTGAAAAGTGAATGTCTGCAAGACTTCGCCCAAAACAAGACAATTCAATCCAATCCTTCGTTCCTTCACGATTGTTCTCCGCCAAACTATGCTTCGCTTGTGAAGCCTGTGAAACTGTCAACTCATTTCAAATAAAGTGTCCGGGAGATATGGGATACCCAGCTCCAAGCATGTTCCTCACATCAAAAATGAAGAAGTTCGTGTGAAAATATTGACAATTGCGTTTTGGCAAGACTTTGTAGAACATTAGAAACCGACGACTCCCCAGTTCACTGAGCAAAAGCAGGCTAGTGTTCTTAGTCGCTTTTGTAAGCCACTGGATGAGACAACCCGAACAATTTTCTGCAATCGCTGTTTGCTAGTTGATCAAGTACAATACATCGCAGAATAAAGAGGACGCCGTACCAAGCGGTGTTGAGAAAGTCGAATGGAAGCCGAAACCGACGCCCTCAGCAAGAATTCACGTGCTTGAGAATATCGGCTCGCTGATGATCTCGAGAATGAAGAAGGATGGACTAATCGTCCGAGGAGTTCCGTGATCGCGTTGGTCAACATTGAAGCTGCTCGACTCATAGCAAATTCATCACCTGAGATTGCTCGTTTCAATGTTTCTGGATTTTTTTCAAACTATTGTGTGACTGCTGCAATATCTCCGCAGTTCATCACGCAACACAACTTTCAGATCGAACGAAAGACCCCTCAGTAAGATCTCTCGGCAAGATTCGGAGACGTCGGAGAATTCCTTGAAGAGCCTTCAGAAGGTCCTGGACGAGCTCTTGTCGAGATACAACATAAATCTGATCAACATGAAGATCCGATTGGAGTCGGCGAGCACCTCCAAAGCCTTCTGCATCGCCGTCGAAGTCAACTTGAAACAGTAAGACTTATCGGTTTCAGAGTTTTCTGTTAAAAAGTGAGGATGCTGTCCGTTGATGGTGTGGTCTTGAGTTTTGGTAAATGATAAATCGCGGAATTTCATAGGAAGTCCAAGAGTCGCAAGACGACAACTTAGCAGTGAACGCTTGCCTATCGACGACTCTCATCTAATGAGATTGGTGTTTCAAACGTATTGTCAGTGAAATCTCTCTGTTCGTTTCGGAAAGAAAAGGTCAGGACCAAAAATTCATTTTTTGAAGTCGCTTGAGTTGTCAGTTTCGCTTCTAAAATTGCAACTGCATATCGTTGGGAAGTTTCTCCTGAACCGAAGATCTTTTTCAGTGCTGAATTTGAAAGTTTGCCGCTACCTTGAGCGGAGGATGGCGAGTCGAAGTCGGAGAGGAAGATGAGCGTCTTCGATATGTCCTTCTTCACCAGCGTCTTCTTTCCCTTTTTGGTCAACCCGGACTTCGCTCAAAAAGTTGTCTTCACTAGTCTTTACATTGATTCCGCGGTTTACAACAAAGAAGTGAGACGAGCTAATGGACGCGGTCGACCAACGTCCACAAAATGCTGTTGGTGGGAACGGCGCCTTGAACATTGAATGTGGAACTTTGCGATACTTCCTAGTGTGGACTTGAATTCCGCGACCTTTAGTTGTTTTTGCCTCTTTCTGAGGCTTATTGACACGCCAGTTTCGTGTGTTCATTGCTCGCTGGCTGAAACCTTCATTTCCCTAGTTGTGCTACTCTATTTGCTGCACTAGATTTAGTTGATTTGTTTAACGCGTTTAGCCGTTTCTCTACTTTCCTTTTAGTCTGTCGTTACAGCTTTCACGTTTCTGTCGGAAAGCGCAATCGTTATTTGAAAATGTCATATTCTACAGCTTGTCATTAACAGCTAGCGCTCGTCTTTCTCTCCAGTCACTCTGCGGTTTTTGTTCTAAGCTTTGTGGAGAGTCCTATTTGAGGTGCAGTAATGACTTCCGGCTTCGCAATACAATCATCGTCAAATAGACGTAGTTCGCTGCCTCATCTTTTCGACTTAGTGGGCGATGCTTTTATTGATAGTTCCTCTCTAAGCTATACCTCGTTAACTCGCAGCGAAAAATTTAACTTTGTCAAAGAAGAAGAATTCGGGTGGTCTGACCTATGTCTGTCATCGCTAGCCAGGTGCCTTCCCCCTCAAGGGAGCCCCTCGCCAGGCAGCACAGGCTACGACGCCTTCTTCGCGTTGAAGCTCTCATGCCAACGGACGGTTTTTCTTCTTCGCCTGGACACCTTCGCGACGCGTGGCCTGAGACGCGCCTTTTAGCCGTCCATCGAACGCTTCTTTCCATTCTTCTTGTCGTCTCTAACCACGGCGTGTGCATGTGGTTCGACGTTTCACGGTCAAAGTTTGACGTCTGACTCAGATGTTTTCGCTTTCTGGTTTCGCTGTCACAAAAAAAATTTCCGTCAAGCCAGCTGGCTTGCCTACATTCTCGCTCTTCTTCCGTTCCATGATGTGCAACTAGAACCCTCTTCTCGAGTTCGAGCACATTCTAGGCGTTGAATTATTGTGAGATGAATATATTTCGAGGAAATTGCGAAGGGAAATGCGTCGTGTGCTTTCTGATTGGTTGCTGCGTCGACTGATCTTCGAACTCGTTTTGTGTTTGTTTCGAAAATGTCAAAATCTTCGCATTCATCCATCGGTTTCTCGAGAACAATATCAGGAGCCCATTCTGTCGATTAGCGCTGAACACGCCGAGGAATTGAGGGTTGTTTTTCCTGCAACAACAATTTCATCTAAAAGCACTTCTTTCATCACTAAACTCGCCACAGCCAAGGTCGTTTGAGTTTTGCTGTTGGGAAATGAGTCACACACGATATCAGTTTCAATGTCGTCAGATTGTCTTTTTCTGTTCAACTCGATCAGTGCGGCTCGTTGACTGCTATAGAAAGCGGTTCTAATACATTTTCGACGATTCAGCTCTTGACTTTTAGGATGTCCGTTTTGCTTTTCACTGATATGAAAGGATGCTGCGGTTCCCCCTTTGAAGCCCTTGCAACTCTTCGTTGTGTAGTCCCGTTTCCGACCAGCAGCCGGAGTGTCTCAAGTCTTCAATGGATTCAACGCCAGCGATAAGGTGTAATTGAAAAAAAAACATCGGACTCACTTTCCGCAACTTTGAAAATCAATGTGATTAGTTCGATTGTCAGTCATACTCCAGACGTTTAACTGTTATAGAATCCGAATTTAGTCGAAATAAATATTGCTCACCGATTTCTTCTACGCAAAGACTAACCGAAAATCCTTTCAGCTCAGCGATGGTGAAAGCGAGCGAGGTGGGGCGACGACGGGCCGAGGTCTCCGAGCGCGACGCGGCCCTGAAGGCAGATCTTGAGCGTCGTCGGGCCATCATTCGGCAGAAGTGCAACCTTCTCTGAACCCTTTTCTCTCAATAAAGCCAAACACAAGAAATGTCGAGACATACAAGGTTTGCCGGTTCAGCTACTTTCCCGCTTTTCGAGTCGCGCTTCCGCTGGTGACTCGCCTTCAGGTTGTCATGCAGTTTTTCGTAAACTAATGAACAAAAAACTAATAATGAAAAACGATCATCGAATAGGGCGAGAGTACGAAGTTTGCTTCAACCTTTTATTGGGTGACGGATCTCGAGCGTCGTCGAGTCATCTTTCAGCAGAAGTCCTTCTCTTTTCTTTTCTCAAACCTTCTCCTTCCTCCTCATGACCGCCGAATGCGACAATTGCATTTCGACGCTCTTCAAGAATCACTGCACAGTTGACTCAAATCTCGAATTCACTTTCTTCAGTCACGTGCTTGATGGAATTTGTCTCCACTTGAACCTGCAGACCGGACATTTCGCCGTTTTATATTTTGATTTTAGCCTGAATGAATGTTTGTAGTCGATTTGTCCGCGCTCATCGGCCCAATTCAGTGTGAGCTCTATGCCTAGTGGTTCAAGAATCTCACACAGTTAACTCAACTAGCCGCACCTCAAGCAAATGCCTCCAACCTAGTTCACTGATTGTGAAAAAGACGAATCCTTTGACTGTGACCGACGCAACTACTCTTCAAAACTCGCTTCTAATACCTCGGAAAGTGCCAAGTCTCAAGAAAAATCACTCGCGAGAAAGAAAGCAAGGGAATGCGTCCTCTGAAGCTGCAATCCGGCATTAGACAGTTTCTCTATACGAATTTCTTCTTGAGGGTTTGTACGAACACAGAGCGGCTGGGCGCAAATTGTTCAGAGATGAATCGACTCACTGGCAACAAATCACGAAAATTCCAAACGAATTAGTGCTACTGTTTTTGCTCAGTGTAAATTCAAAACTTGAAACAGCCAAAGTAAGTTGAGGAAGATTCAGCAGTAACTTGACCCAATAACGGTTGAATCCTCGGCAAGCATTCGACTGGCAACAAAAGTGAACAAAGATGAAGTGGCAATTATACGATCCAGTAAACGATTTTCAAAGAGAGATTCTCATGAAACACTTGTTCGAAAGGCACGGCGAAAGGACGAAGAGAAGACGAACGTGAAAGGAGACTCGTGATGAGAGAGGGAAACTTGGCATCCTTCCAGGCACGTGTGCTGGTCGAGGAACAAAGTGAATTGCGAATGTTCTTCGGGATTTGAGTCAAACACGTTTGACGTGATTCTTGAAGGGCTACGAGAAGATTCCACCGCTTTCATTGTGAGGACAACTTGGCGCACGCATCACGGAAATCTTGGAGCCGTTGTACCGTCGCGTACAGGAACAAATAGCAATAACATCACTGCTATGCTGCTGGCATCGCGACACAAAGTCTGTGGTTCTTGAAAACGAAACCATGAAACCGCCGCATCAGGGCTTCGAAACTGTTTTAGAGTTGGCTCCAACAAATAAGTTGGTTTCAAGACATAAATTTGATGATTCTGATCCAACCAGAAGGGCGTTTGCGATAATAGTCAAGGTGAGATGATTGAGAGAAGAGGATTCAGAAAAGCTTGAACTGCTGAATGATGGCTCTAAATATACCAGTCAAGCACCATGCAACGCGTTACAATTTGATGTACCGAGCGGGGACCTGGGTATGCTGTGACAATCAATGAGCGAGCGTCTTACCGTTGGTGGAGTCTCTCAGACTGATCTATTTGATGCTGAGTGGCCGCATTCCAGATTCGCGCAGCTATCGGTTCAAAGGTAAGCGGAATGATCCGACCACTAAACGTAAAACTGCAGATTCGATCTTACTGAATAGTTGAAACAGTCAGATACACATCCCGGCGTCGAAATTGGAATTGAGAATTGCAATCTTGACAACTGTTGACTTCTGACGAAGTTTTTTTTTGGGAAGCGGCGATAAATGGATATGTGGCAAATTGCAAGCTCATCTCATTCCAGAAGCTATTACCGCAAGGCATCTGCCGTTTTTGAAATGGAATTCCTGAAACCGCAGAATGCAAGGCGATGAGTTTGCATGCAACAAAATGGACCACTGGGGTTTGGGATGAACATTTTTGGGATGAACAGAAAGAACCTCTGCGTCTTGCCTCATCACCATCGTACCGTCTTTCAAATGAAGTGCCCATATTGAAACAGCAAACAGAAAATACCAGTTTCAGTACGGTTTTATCAACTGAACATTTCCAACGATTTTCAACAATACGTAGATTTCGTAATGCAAAACGCGGAAGCTGACTGTTTCAGTAGACCACAGGTGGCCAGACCCGTCGGATTAATACAGTACGCCATTTTAGGCCAGATCGGCAACCATGCGGCGCGTGACCAAACCCCGGCGCGAGTACGAGGGAAACGGTCGAACGAAATTGGGCCTTATATGCGCGCGCTCAATTGCCGCGTAGTCGCGCCGGGGTTCAGTACGTCAAGTGACCAATTGAGAGCTCCGAAACACCGAAATCACTTCGCGGTTTCCAATGTCACTAGAATAATTGGCTCTTCAAATGCACTAAATTTCGCCTCAAGAGGCGTTCATTGCGGGAGCCCGCAGCGAACTTTTTGGACAATTTATAAGAAGCGTGAAACCACAATCTCCAAAACATGATTTTCCGTCACCCCGTCTCCCAAGAACATGCAGTTCATTACAGCGTTCTGGGCATGCTTTGTCGGATCCAACGCCACTACGACATCGTTCAGATGGCCAACGTTGGGGCGGGATAGAATTGGCTCTTTGAATCGTTCATCTGTTTGTTCAAAGCGCCACTCTTACTGCTCGGTCGGTTTTAGCAAGCGAAATCGCACGTTCGAATCGGTTTTTTTCTCCCGCCCCAACGTTCACTTCGTCCTCGATATTTCTATAGCAAAAATATCATGGATTACTCATTCAAATGGCTCTAATGAACTGCATGATAACGACGTATTTTCGACGATTTTTGAATGCCGGGCCGTAAAGAGGAGCATCGGACACTCCGGCCGTTTTTCTTCTAGCTGGGCACCTGTGTAGACTTGTATCAATTTTAAATTTTGATTTTATCGATTCGCCGGGAATCGTCCTCACCCTTCAAGCCATCATTCGACAGAACTTTCCCTTCCTGAACCTTTTTCTCTCAACAAACGTTGGCCTTCAACTTTCTTGTCCTCTTCACGACCCCCTCGCAAGTATGTTTCGCAATCAGAAGACTCTTGAAGGCATCTGCTTCTTCCTACTGGGAATCTTCTTCGACTGTGAAGAGCTACAATAACTGCCAAGATTGAAATTCTCAATTCCAATTTCGCCGTCGGTGTATTTATTTGACGGTTTCAATTCTCCCATAAAAGTGAGCAATGTTTGTGCAATGTGTTCAGTAGTGGTACCAGATCTTTGTTCAAAACATCGCGCTTATTGTTACTAGCGTTGACACGGCATTCATTCAGTCGCAATTCTCTTCAAATAGACACTTCCAGGAATATCAAGCTCGGCGTTGTTTCGTTCCTTCTAATCGTTCGATCGTTCGACTCCTTGTCCGCATAAAGATCGTCATCGTTCGAACTGATCAATTTGTTGGAACCATCTTCGTCGTCTTCTTAAGAAGATTCTGTGCTTTCAAGCAAATGTGAACCGAGATTGCCGTCCCCTTGAGTTTTTCAGAATTCTTTTTAACGCCGCAATGGTGAAACGCGAGATAGTTCGACGACGAGCAGAAGTCTCTGAACGCGACGCGGCCCTCAAGGCGGATCTCGAGCGTCGTCGGGCCATCATTCGGCAGAAGTTCAACATTCTCTGAACCCTTTTCTCTCAATAAACCTTCTTCCTTCAACTTCCTTCTCTCTTCCCGATCTCCCTCCCAAGTGTGTTTCACCAACAGAAGGCCTTCGACTAGGCGCTTCTGGACCACGGAGTAGCCTTCGAACACATCCACGTGCTGTTGTGATGGTGGACAGCGAAGTTATGCGGTGACGGACCAAACCCTCGAAGCACCAATTCAAGGTGGATCTCGAGTCGTCGAACGATAGTTCGCAAGAAGCGCTATCCAACAAGAAAATTGTGACGCAAAATCGCTCGTAGTTGATATTTCGATGACGAAGCGGTGAAATGCAATCTCCTGGACAAGTTCTTTAAGTCGAAACTATTGAATCGAGTTGAACTCTGAAAGTGCGCAAGCTCTCGGTCGTAACTTCATCGACTTTTCGGACACGTCCAACAGATGAACATTCGATGAAACCGACATCCCCCCCGGAATCATCTCCTTTCTTTCAGTACTACAAGGGTGAACAGCGAGATGATGCAATTTCATCTCCTCGATTGTCCTATCTCGCCTCTCGCAATTTGTCACAGAACACCAAGATTTCAGTTCTTTTTCAAAATTTTCAACGTACTGCCGCATGACTAGCCGCATTGTAATTGAAGGACGTTTCCGGTGTGAAGTTTCTTCGAAAGAAATGTCATGTGAGACAGAGGAGAAACTGAGAAAATACAGCGTCCACATTAAACGAAAAGACTTTCATTTGAAGAATCTTCCGAAGCAAAGATGCAGACTCGTTGATGTGATTGTTTAGAGTGGAGCGCACACAATGAAGTAGAGAGAGACAACTTCGCAGAAAGCCAAGACGAACGAGAGGTTGTCGGAATGGAAAGAAGCCAAACTCGCAGTCATCATCAGGGCTAGGAGTGGCCAATAGAGGGAAGGGAGGTTCTAACTGCGAGGTAATAAATTATCAAACAAAAGCGAATCGAAAAGTACACATTGCGCCTATTTCGTCAACGTGTGGATTATGTCGATATTGAAACAGTTGGTTCCCGGCTACCTCGGTGTACTCAACAACTGACGAAAGAGGGCATAAGCGATGAAAAGTGAGCATAGAGAACGACCATGAAACGATGTCAGACCCTTCAAAGAGTCATGAAACGGTGAGTTGCGACACAAAACCGGCAATGGCGGAAAGCCATTGCAGATAATCGCCCGTTAGCAGATTCATGCTTTCTCCTCACGAGCCAGCAGACCTGCAAGCGACGGTCAAATGAAAGTGTGCAATCCCGCATTCAACTTTCACTGCCGTATAACTTTGCCACTCGCCCATCCGCTGAGCTAGTGGTTGAAAGAAACCATCTTTAGCCACCAAATTATACGAATTTCAACCGTTTCTAAATGGCGGTTTCAGGTTGAGTTGAAAAAAACTTTGCTTGTCAACCAGTGTTGTTGGCACTTTTGTTGAGCGTTTTTTTTTTGTTGGTTGGGGCAGTTCTCATTTGCGCCACTCAGCATTTAGAATGAGCAGAGAGCGATTGTCCTTCTCATAGCGCAGTGAATTTGTGATACACACCATTTGTGAAAGCGTGATCGTACGCTCGCTGCGCCACTGAGACTGAAACAAACGATAGTCACTTCATGTTTCCATCCAACAAAGACCACTTGTCTATTTTTCTAAACAAATTCCTTCTGCTTCGCAGTTTCCGTGTTAGCACAATTTGGCCCGAAACGATTAGGTCTCGGCTCACTTGATTCGTGTTCCCAAAAAGAAGTTCAATATTGGAAACCGCTCTGAAGACGCAACTTTCAGTAACACTCAACAGTTTCAACTGTGTCTGGAACCCATCATGCCCCGACCCTCCGTTGAGGCTTCGACAGCGACCCCGTTGCATCATGATCATTCTCGCGAAACCGAAGGCCTTACCACGACCACTTCATGTTTTTTTTCAGCGTCTTGTTAATGTCTTCCACGCGGTCTCGTAATCATCACATTCTCTTATGTGAAATTTCTTTGCAAACGCTTATTTGAGACAGAGGAGAAAGTGAGGAAATCGAGCGTCCTCTTTGAAGGAAAGATGAAGACTTCCATTTGAGAGATCTTTCGAAGTAGTGATGCGACATTTTTGATGTGATCGTTGAGAGTGAACTGCATACGATGAAGACGGCAGAGGTCGGGGACATCATAGAAGACCAAAACCAAAGAGAGAATCTCTAAAAGAAGAGAAGGCAAGTTCGCAGTCAGTGTGGAGGATGATAAAATAACGGGAACATACCAATAAATGCGAAGAAATATTCAAACAAGCGTGATAAAGAACCAGCGATTGTGGCATTCTGTCAACGTGTGAATTATGTCGATGTTGAAACAGTTGATTCTTGGCTGTTTGGACATGCTGACGAACTGACGAAAAGACAAGATATAGGCCGTGAACATGTAGATCAACTGAGCTGGTATCTCTGACAAGTTTACGTCAGGAACAATAAGTGCGCATGAAACGGCGGACCACAAAGAGCAGTTGGTTGTGTCACAAGCAGCAACGAGCCATTAACGCAAAACCGTCAACGACGGAATCATTTGACAGTCGGCAGTTGAGTGATTCAGTCTTTATTGATTAATGAGCACTTCAAACTGAAAATGCTAGCAGGAAGCTGCTTCACTCCAAGTCTTCGGTCTAACCATTTCTCGCTCTTCTTGTCCCTTGCTTGTTGTGAAGATACCAAAAGCCAGCGACAGACTCTCACCCTCAGAATATAAGAAGAGTTGCTACTCTAACTCGCTAACGACAACTCATCGCCTCGGACCTCTCTTCTTCCATAAATCCTCTCTTTTCTCTTGGCTTTCTGTGATGCGACCGACCTCGCCCGTCTCCAACGTGTTCATTCAGCTCGCAATGACCATATCAACAGGTTTACTGGTCTGCTCGAAAGTTGCAACTTTTCATCATTCCTTCTCAATCAGAGCGCTACATTTGCTGGAAGAGGAGACAAGCGTATTTCTGCGAGGTAAAAATTGTCAAACAAGCTCTTGAAATGGAAGGCTATCGTGGCATCCCATCTGCATGTGAATTATACGCTTGTTGAAACAGTTGATTGGTAGTTGCCTCGGCATGCTGATGGACGGACGAAAAGGGCACACGAGAGGAACGCTGAATGTGGATGAAATTGATGCCAGAGAAATTGCCACTACAGAACGTGCCAGTGACAATAACGGTACATGAAAGGGCGAACCTCAAAGAGTATTTTTTTGTAAGAAGCACAACGAGCCATGAAACGGTGGATCGCGACTCAAAACCGACCGGAATCGTCGGCAGTTGTCAGATTCATTTTTTTCTTGAATTTCAAACACTACACATTGACAACCAGTGATGGGAAACTGCGATCGTGATGCTTGTGCTCAATGTCTTCAGTCTAAATAACCTTTTCTAGCTTTCTTCATCTTTTGTTCTCGTGATAAGAAGGTGCGAAATGCCAGTAGCATCCTCGTGATTAGCAGTTTCACCCTCAGATTATAAGAATGCTCTAAATCGCTCACGACTCCTCGTTGCTGCCGTTGGTCTCTTTCCTCCAGAAATCATCTCTTATCTCTCGACTTTCTGTGACGTGACTGACCTCGCCCTTCTTCATCGCTTACATTCAGCTCTCAATCACCATATCAACAGATTTGCTGGCTCACATCGAAAGATACCCCAATTGGAAGTTTTCATCATCGTTCTCAATTTGAGCGACGCTATATTTGCTTCTCCTCTATTTCAATCGACTACTTCTTCCACAAAAATCCCATGTTCCATGATAGTGTCCAACTGAATCTCTGTAGGGAGAATAGGAAAGCTTGCATTCATCGTCGCAGACAAAGCATAGCGAAAGTGCCTCAGCGTTGTTGGATAATTGAACCAAAACATCGCCGATTTTGAGTACGACTTACTTCATTCAAACATACATAATTTACCTACAACGCCACGTCTTCATGAAAGCGTTTTCAAAGAGCTTGCCATGATCGCGCGTCCGACTTTGAATGTCTCAGTTAGCTCCTCAAATTCGACGCTAATAAGGACGGGCAACGAAACCAGATTCCATGCCAAGTTATACGTGGACGGACCTGGCACTATGCGCATGACGTGTTGGTCGTGGCTCCTCTTCCCTCAAATGAAACCCGGCGCTTGCCTGTTTCAGATTTCTGCTTGTCGACAAATCTGACGATAACATCATCACTCCAGAAGAATTCCGCGTCGGTCTCAATACCATGTTCTCAGTGAAGAACAAACCGGACTTCGGACCGTTGGACAAGGAGATAGGGTTAAAGAAGAAACCATAAGGTCCGACGGCATAAAGCATTGCACTCTCCAATCGCTCTTTAATTGGAAGTTTTCTTTGTCATTTGAAGACCTTTCGTTTTCTGTCAGACACAAGACTTTTCGAGAAGGAGACGTTTATTGCGGGGCGTAGGCGCTGTTCGTCTTCATCGTCGACTTTGGCTGGAGCTCCTCTGCGCCGGGGTTGATGCTCAAGTCCTTCTTCTTCTGCGACTGCGAGGGGACGGGCGGCGTGGATTCCGCCATCGGCGTCTCCGCCACCGTCTGAGGCGAGGGTTACGGTAGCTCGTACGCGAATACGAATACGAATACGAAAGATTTATTCGCATGGAATGAGATCGGCAAAAACAGATACTTGTATGAATTTGGGCGAAAATT
>JAQIXL010002704.1:0-12204 GCA_034700245.1 Poikilolaimus oxycercus | reverse complement strand
GTAGACCGGAAATCTATAAGTCGATGGTTCGATTCCATCCACGAGTGAGAACTTTTGCGAAGGGGCCTCTGTTACATAAGCCGCGTCTCTCCAATGAGAAGTTCGATGAGATCGTGCCCAGGTTGTGCGGTATTGTCGTCGATGAGACCGATGTCGATTCGCAGCGAAAACTTTACTTCTGTCCAAAAAGTCCATTCACAAATAGACGCTTCTTTAAAACTATAATTTGACGCGGATTGAAAAATAACTTCTGGAGCATACTTTGCGCTCAAGGGGAATTGAGCCAGAACTGAGAGGCCTCTATGTGGTTGCAAGAAACTCTCAGTTTCATCAATGGGAACGCATTTAGGTGTTTTCTCTACAAATATCGCTCGTTAAGCTAACGATGTTACCGTAGGCATGAGCAACAAGATGAAAAACGGAATTGAAATAGTTTGTTGTCGAATCGATCTTAGAATTGATTACGATAAAGCTGTCTCTCCCATGAACGAAATCATGTCCATAAGACGGCCTAGTCAGACAGCGTTCCTCCGCTGAATCGTAACCTTCCTTTATGCAGACTCCACTCGAAAAGCCTCCCTCAATGAACAGCACGTCGAAGTAGCTTCCCCATACGGACTTTAGCATGAAAATCTTACTAAATGGTCGAAAAACGTACTGAGATTGTCATTGAGCAGGCCTGCAACGCACTTCCTCGAAGCGCTTTGGGATAGCCTTCACTGAAGATGTGGAGCAGCGTTTCGTTCATGACCACACTAGTGTTGCCCGCGCAAACCGCTTCTTGTCGTGCAGAAGCACTTTGAATAATGAGGAAGAGCGGAATGAAGAGCATTGACGTCCGACCGCGAGGAATAATCAATGGGTATCAGACTGCAGGCCGACATGGCTTCAAAACTGCTTATGAGTTGTATAGGCCTTTAGCGACTCACATGAAATTTCTCGTTGCGCCATCGTTAAAAGCTGAAGAGACGGAAATGTTTAGAAGGGCTTTTACATTTGACAGGACTTCATCTTTGTTTTCAAGGATCAAAGTGTCGTGTGTCCGAAAGTTTAAAGCGGCGCGTAATTTATTCACAAACCAATCCACGCGGATTAACCCAATTGTGAGACAGTCAGGGCACTTTTCTGAAATTCGACGCTGTCGTGGAGTCCTGATGACTTCGAACGTATAAAGGCTTTGGCAAGATGTCCTTTTTGGGCAACAAATTGATGCCGGTGAATATCGAATGCTGTTCGAGAGAATTTTGCAATGGAAAACTTGACTGTAAATCGCTCAATTTTCTTCATGATTTTGCCCTTTCCTGAACATTTTTCCTCTTTCGCCGTTGTGACTTATTATTGAATTTTGATTCCTCCGTCACAAATTCACAAATCACAACTGCCCAGCCTTGGTCCCCAGTCGACGCTCAGGGTTGAAAATCTTCCAGACAAGCCAAAAGCCGCTTGCGCTTGTTTTTGGCGTCTCACTCCTTGCGTAATCGCCTCACAACGCGTGTACGCGTGTTGCATTTGGCCGCTCGTGATGTTTGTGCCAATCTTCTTCTTCCTTACAATATTTGAAGCGGCATTCTCTAAACATGAAGTAACATGCGTTGGCGATGACGTCATTATGATGCGAGAGCCGTTTCTCCACATCTACAGCTATCATTATCCAACTTCCACGAAGACCTTTGGAGTTAATCCCAACTGCTCGCTAGTCATAAATGTAAGTGAAAATGATGACCTAATAGTCCGATCAAGTCGCCATGGACGTTTTTTGACGTGGTGCTTGTCGAAGGCGCATGTCAGAGCGGAATTCAAGTCCAGATCGTCGGCAACAATGGATCGGCGCAGATACTCCGGCAATCCTCGCGCACCCTTCAAGATGTCTTGCACTTCGAGCAAATTGATAACGCCGGACTTTATTTGGCAACGTTGCAGTTCCCTGATTGGAATTGGTATTATCTCGCTTTCCACCTCGTAATTCACTCGTACAGTTCTGTGCCACTCTTTCTGAACAAAAACATCGTTGAGTTTCAGACTTGCTACCTAGCTGTGGTAGTATTGATGCGTCCGAATCAGCACTAACACCTGATCACGGAATGACCATTGTCGCACCGCTTTACTCCGATTCCAGGCAGGCCATAAGTTTTTGAATGATCATTTTTTACAGAAAATCTACCCAATTCGCAGGAGTTCCAGCATGCGATTGGCATTTCTCAACCCTTCACAGACATTCACTACGCGTTGACGTCCGTGTCTATAATATAGATGATTTATACACTGTTGGTCGTAGCGATTTTCAGCTTGGACTATTCGACGCCGTCAATAATCTCGTTGAAATTATTGAGTAAGAGCCCAGTGGTGGACAATTACTTCTTACTCTAGCGAAATTGACACAAGCAAGCGATATTTTGTGAGCACTGCTGTTCATCTTCGTTTTGTCGCTTTCTCCTATATCAACATTGCGGTTTTTTTGCGCGTACTTGCTTTCGAGGATATTGGTAACAATTAATTTTTTTCACAATAACCCAGTTTTTGTGTTTCTTCTACCAATAAATACACAGGTACTGTAACGACGTGCAACTATGCGCTCTTTAATACAACTACTCCGCTTTGGAGGCCAGGTGGATTTCTCTACAATCCGTTAACTCCTCTTTCAAATGGTATCTCACGCACGTATTTGCCAAATCAGGTGCGGACGTCGCAGAAGCATTTCTTTTGCAGAACTGTTCGTGGCACTTGAGAGTGCCGCCAAATTTTGTAATGCGCGTTGCCCTTTGGGGTGTGTACCTCGATCCCGGCGATGTGTTCGAAGTTCTTGCTGACGCCACGCGCGTAAATACGTAGGCTCTCAGACCTTTGCTGGCTAATTGTAAGAAGGTTTTTATTCAAGGTACGAAGAACGTTACGCGAACACGAGCGTCTTCATTCGTTTCACGACGGACATGGCTATTGGCTCCGGTGGTGTCGCCTTGCGCCTGGAACTTCTAAGTACGTATTGCGATTTACGCCTCCATACGTACCTCTGAGTTGACATATTACGCCCTTCGAGGAGCGGAGAAATTCCATAGATTTTAAATATTGCCACACACCTCAAATGCGTTCTTATGCTACAATATTTAGATTGTGATTGCTACACTTGGAACGCAAAACAAAAAAATGTTACATCGGCAGATGAACTCCTAAATCTCCCGGGCAATAGTCTTGATGGAATGACGGCAAGCACGCAATTTTGTCCCGTCGCTCGTTGCGTTTATACGGTGAGTTGATTGTTGATGTTGTCACGGATGTGGTTTGAGAAGGGAGTGTTAGGACCGCAGAACCGGAATCCAAAGGGAAGGAGTTCTCCTAGCCAAAATGACAAAGGGGACTCAGACAAACGGGCCGATTATCGCCAGATGTTAGCCAAATGCGACAGTGGGCCGATGATGGCCTGACAGTGAGGGCACGAGGGGCAACGCCGACGATAGCCGGACATTGGGCGAGGGAGGGAAAAGACGGCGTCTCCACGAAAAGACGTCCTTCTACACTCTTCTATCATAACTTTATGCTTGCACAACCCTTATCTAGATCAGAAAGGAGAGCTCCCCCATTCGACTCCTTGCTCGGACTATTCCGCTTCCTCCTCCTCTCCTCTCCTCATTCTCCTAGTCATTATGCAACTCTTCCGAAATAGAACCGCCCGAAATAGAACTGTCCGGAATAGAACCTGTCTAAAACGGCTCATTTTGATGTTTTCAAAATGAAACGAGACAGTCGTTAGGGTTCTATTGCGAAAGGTTCTATTCCGGGGTTTCTATTTCGGGAGGTTCTGTTTGGGAGGTTTTATTTTGGGATAGTGCCCCTATTAGTAGCCAAATAAGCAATAGACAAGAAGCATTCAGAAAGCAGTTTAGCGCTTCTTTGCCGAACCACAAACCCACGTAGTTCAACTCCGTTGTCACTCGCTCAAACGTTTTTCACTCTCTCTGTATGAGGAACGTTCAAATTACACGTAAGCAGACGGAAACGAGAATGAAATTCTTTTTTTCCATTGTTAGTTGTGATGATTACAAGGGCGGCAACAACATTCACATACACGCGACGATCGTTGTCATTGTTTTCGAATCTGCATATTTTGGCGGTCTTCTAATTGAGCAGAACTACTCGGCGTTAGCCACCATCAATCACTTTGTACAACGTGTGTCGATTTTAATTTAGTACAATATTGGAAAAAAACAATTCCTGCCCGTTTTTCAGCAATGCCCGATAATAACGTTGCAATTACTTTAAAGTGTGAGACGGCAGTTCTTATTCCCATGTTGGCTTGGCCAATTGGTACTATCGTCCGCGTTGAGTTTCCCGAGCCGTTATCAAGCTCAATAATGTTTTCGTACCCTCAACTCGCTTCCGAAGCGACTCTAAACGACTATCACGGATCTGAAATTGTTGTCTATGACTATAATGCCAAGTTTTACGATGTGTATGTGCAAAGTGGTTTCCTCTTCAATTGGCAGTCTTACAAGTATTTTCGACCCGAAAGGCAACATGGGCGCAGCCTTCGGAGAGCTTGGCGACTATTTTCTTCCAGCAATCAATATTCTACGTGAATCGAATGATTCCACACGAGTTTTTGACCAAATTTTATTCCTTCACATCAGAAGTCCATTTTGGCTTTCAGAAAGCTAAAACATTGTGGTTCAGAACCAGAATATCAGCCCGGACACATTGAATACGTGCAAGGGTATTTGGTTGTCAAATTAACCATTGGAGTCGGCCGTTTGCTTTTCGCTCGTTCGAGAACGAGACGACCGCGTCTCGGTTTCTATCCGACTGCAATTGAGTATGCGTCTGGCATCCTGACTGTTCGACCCTTTTTCGCCAACGATGGTCGATCGCTCAATTTGACGCTGTTGGTTACTTTTTGCGTACCGTCGTTGTGTCCCCAACACAACGACGCATACTTGTTAGAACTTTACTAGAACAAGATAGCAAGAGATGATAAACAACGAGGAAATGGGGAAAGAAGGCAACCGCTCGAGGCGGAAGGAAACCGAAGTCTGACTCACGAGCGCTGAAGGTGCGAACGTGAGCAGAGATAAAGGTCGTACAACGACATATTGTACACAGGAAAGTGTACTGCACAATTCCTATGCAACAGTACCGATATGATCGCGTCTGTTTAGGAACGACTTGAAGAGAAATGGTTACATCGGACTACCCTGGTTTTGCGTTTCCGTTTTCTATTCCGGCACTCTTGAAACTTTGGATCTTATCTTTACCAGCGATTGTGAGTTTAAATGAAACCTTCAGAAAGCACTTTCTCAGTGGATGTGGAAGAACGCACGGACATAGAGGCCCTTCACGAGTGGATGATTGACGAGTTCACGGCCACAATGCTCTCTGCGGGCATGACGCCGACATTTCGAGCATTCGTCTCGACGAAGCCGGTCCTCTTTACCGTTCACTTCGCAAAACTTTCCACCAATTCTTCGCTGGTCTTGGCAGCCAACGAACTTCAACGCGTCCCTCTGGACAAGACGGTCAATGAAACGCGATTCTTCTACAAATTTGGCGGGCGATTTCGTCTCGACGCCCTTCTCACCAGTCCTGAGGATCGATTTCGAGTCGCTTTCCGAGGCGTTAGTGAAGATTTTGAAACTGCTTCTAGCTTCTATTTGCCTTTTCCTTTTCTCCTTTACTGGAATGCTTTGTTATTTCACTGAAATAACCACCATTGTTTTGCTGTTTATTCTCTTTTCATCATTGCGTGTTGAGCTCTGCACTAAAATACAATATATTCACTTCAACCGTTTTGTTCGTGGCCACACTAGTGTTGCCCGCGTAAACCGCTTCTTGTCGTGCAGAAACATCTTAAAAGAAGAGGAAAATCGGAATGAAGAGCATGACTGGACGCCGTGTTGCAGCGACTAATCGATGAATATCAGACGAAGGACGACATGATTTCAAGCTGCTTATGGGTTGTTTAGGACTCACGTGAAATGCGTCGTTTCGTTTCGCCATCAAGAGCCGGTGTCGCAAGCACCTAGAAGGGGACTTTTCCTGTGCGAGTTTATATTGGAAAAACACTTGTAGTTGTCCATTTTTCAATTGTTTGCTCTCCAAGTGGGCGGAAGAGGCTCGTGGGACACGAGTCTTATGTGACAGAGGACAAGCACCGGGAGCAAAGGTGCGCCCTGTGTCCGGAAGCTTAAAGACGCGAGGAATTTGTTCATCAACCAGCTTCTTCTGGTGTGTTTCAAGTTCATCCTTGAATGACTTCTCGGGGGCGTCACGATGCCATGCATTCTACTCTTATGTCGCTCGATGTGCGATCTGAACGTTGCTGTTTCTCTTAGTCCATCGCTCAAGTTCATCCATGGGGCGTGACGACTTCCGAATCATTTTCACCAGCGGGTCCATTGTGCAGCCAGACACTAAAGTGACTGGCCTAGTGCTGCTTCATCTCGCCAAGCCACTGAACCCATCATCGACTCGACCATCTTTCCCTCGCTGAACTTACCTTTGATGACTGAGGACTCGAAGAACTTGGAAATATTCTCCTTTCGCCATGGTTAATTATCTATGAGGGTAAGCCTTTGACTGAAATTGAATCAACGATCAGGTCGCTCTCTCGGAACAAAGTGTAGCGCCAGATGAACCTGTCCGTTCAAGTTTTTGTGAAGAATTCGTCAACTCAAGATGTTGAGAGCTTCAAGATGCAACTTCTTCAACATTCGCATTTCACAGCATTTCGGCTCAACCGAACTCTCTCCGTTGGGGAGACTTGTGAAGGTGGCCATTATCGGTCGAATATCCAGATTATTGTCGAGTTGAAGGAGATGACCTTTAACTTGATGAAGACTTTTTTGGGGTTTTTTCTCTTTTGAGGATCTCTCGAGACACTCAGTTTCAGGATATCTCGATTAAAAAGGAGAGCGAAGGTCGCATTGAACGTTGTCTACCAATTCCATGGATGGAACCGTCTCTCGACGCTTTCCTGTGCCCAATCATTCAAATCACTTACGAGCTCAAAGTAGCATGCCTTTGTCTGTGAATTCACCTTTTTCAGGTGACTTTGAAGACTCAAGGCAAACTCGGCAACAAGCTCCGTGCCTTTCTTCCCATCCAGATGCATTACGCGGCGCCCTGGGGCAGACGATGCGCCATCCAAGGGAAAATCCGTTAAGCAACCTCAATCTCAAATTTCAGCGCGCCGTGCGGGTTGCTAATCTGTGCTTTATCGATTTCAATGTCGATACAGATGCGGATATTTTTCTGAATCGAGTTGTTTCGCGTTGGTATGATATCAGAAGAGGGATGAAAAGCTTTGCTTCTGGTTTCTAGCGGAAGTTCTTTATTTCCCCATCTTTTTAATAAGCATCGTCAACTTTATCCACCTCCGCGCTGGTCCTTATTTTCTCAAACAATCCACGTCAGAAACTTCCTCTGCGTGTTTATTGGCGAGCTCATGCAAAGCGGGGGATTCCAGTCAAAAACTTGGCTAAACAAGTTTGATCGTTGTGACGTTGACGAGTGACACTTCCGTTTTCGCCATGAAAAGCTGAAAGCGGGCGTCCTTTAAAGTCGCTTCATCCCTGCTGACGACCCCTAACCAACGATGCTCGGCCAGCGATGCTACTTCGCCATCTCGTTCGCGCTTCATTTCCTCATTTTGGTAAGTCTTGCAGTTGGTTTCAAAAGTAAAAATTCTTATTGTTCGCTAGTGTGTGACGATTTAAAATTGCAGGGGCTCTCCATCGTTTCGACGGCTTTAATTTTGACAGCGCCAGGCACTTGCTACGCGCTGTTTCATAACGGAACAGCGGTCCCTCCTGGTATGACCTGTTTCGGCGAAGTGTCCATGTATCCCATGAGCGTCCGTCATTGGAAAGACGCACTTCACTTCCAGGGCAGAGGCCAGAAGTACGTGTTCCTCAGCAATTTCACAAAATTTGATTTCAGCGTTTATGGTCAGATGGTCATCATCTGTGTTTCTCTCTGTCTCTCAGGAGTAACTTGCGTCTTCTGTGGGTTCAGCATGATTATTAACAGGACAATTGGATACTCGGTGAGTCTTTCTTAAACTCTTGAGACCAAATTTTGCTTAGCAAATATCGGCTTCCACCTTTTGCATTTTACCCTTTGTTGTTCTCGGTGGAATGGAGTTGTGGTACGCCAGAGGCTTCGATCACATCGGTCATTTCATTGAGGTTTCAATTTCGTGCCTTTTGACACAAATTCCAGATGCTCAACCAAGTGTTTTACACGGAATGCCGGCAAGCTAGCGCATGCCACGTCGAGTTCCTCCTTAGAGGTTGGGCTGTTGCAGCTGTAAGTTGAGGTTTTACCGAAAACAACTGCATTTGAAGGCGTTCTACTTTCTCAGTGCGTTTCTCTATCTCGTCGACGTGGTTGGCTTGTGCCTTGGACGAAATGCCGATCGCCAAGCGATCTTGTAATTATAAAACCCATGTCGTCGTGGCTTGAAAAATTTGTGCAAGATGCCATTTTTTTTGCTTTCTTCAGATGTTGAAGGGTCTGTGTTGAAGCATTTGATAATCAACAGTGCATTCTTGCGAAAATGGTGGGGGGGGGGGGAGGCATAGCCCGAGTCTTTTTCTTCAATCAAGCGCGAATTAAGTGAACGAGAATCCGATCAGGAAATAAGACGAAACACCCGCGACGACAGCCAAATGAATGTTCTCGGAGGCAAAAACGGCAAATTCCCACCAGGCACCCCCGAAGAATGATGCATTCCGAGTCGTAGCAATAGAAATGAAAATCCACTTTGAAGAAGGAACGTAATTGTCGACGATGCGCTTGCTCACATCGCTGCAGTTTTCGACAAGTGACTCGAAGGCGAGCGATAGAACGAAGTGTGAGATATCACTTGCAGGAGGAGATCCTGAAAGCCGGTCAAACTTGGAAATAAACCCCCAAACTTGGAGGCGACACAGGGGAGAAAAAACTCCGCAACTGCTCGTCTACGCGTTTCTTTCCATTTTCCCCTGAACGATCGCTTTGCATTCGTAGTGAAAGTTCTCGGACAGGTTCTAAAAGGGAACCTAGAGGGAGGCGGAAAGAGCGAAGGTTGGAGAGCTGCACCAACGACGAAGAAGGGGACGTGGCACGTTTGCTGCAACTTCTTTTTCGATAAATTATCGACGCCGACTAGGCGGACCCATTACCGGCACAAGGCGATCCCGTCAAACAAGTTAGAAGTAGTTGCAGTCTTCCTCTTCGTCCTTTTCACGACCGACCAGAGGTTGCAGGCAGTGAAAGGGCCAAGTGTCAATTCGACTCTAACTCTAATGTTCCAGTTTTCATCCACCCCGGCTTTCTCTACATCTTCGGTCATGGCCGGTGACAAGCTTCAAATTATTCTGCACGGCGAGCCCGCCTTCTTGTCTGGCACTGAAATCGCCGGCCTCGTTCTCCTTCGTCTCGAAGAGCGGATGAAGGCACGAACCATGAAGATCGTCATTGATGGCCGAGCCGCGACGGAATGGAGCACAACAGAATCAGACTCCACGTGAGTTGCTATAAAGTTTAAAATATTTCTGGCATTTTAGAACAGACTCAAGCGGGTAAGACGAATCCTACCCCCTCTATCCGGTTAAGGAACACGAGCTATACCAGTCACACGGTCACCTTTTCAGCTGAGGTTGTGTATGTGAAGGGTGAGAGCCTAGTATGGAGTGCTGATGATGACTCCAAGTATCTCGAAGCCGGGGAGCACACATTTCCATTCCGGTTTCAACTGCCCGCTGTCTGTCCACCTTCATACGAAGGTCTCTAGCGCTTTGCTCGATTTCAGTTTCCTAGGCGAATTCGGTAATATTCGCTACAAATGCGAGGCAATCATTGACCGACCATGGAGATTCAACACAGAGACAAGTACCACGTTTCAAATCCTTCCCATACCGAATCCTTTTTCTTTGCCTGACTTCCCCGTCACGACGGAAGTCTCAAAGGAGTTGGGAATGGTTCTCTTTCGACACGGTCTGCTCTCCATGACGGTTAGCCTTCCACTTTAGCGATTACAAACATTAGATCACTCTACCGAAAGGAGACTATCTGCCCGATGAGGACATCTTTGTGCAGATTCTCGTCAAAAATGCCTCGACTCGTGATGTGGAAAGTCTGAAAGTGCAGCTCAAAAAGCATTCTAACTTCTTCGCCTATCGAAATGGTTGCACGCTAGCTATAGGTGAACCTTGCAAACATGCTTACAATCGTTCGAAGAAAGAAGTTCTCATCAAGTTGGAAGAGGTGAGTTCTTCACGTCCTTTTCGTGAACTCATTTGGAACGTTCAGGGTGTCGTGGTGAAGGAGAACAGCACCGAGTGCCTCGAGCGTCGTCTGCGTATTCCGCTTACTGAACCGTCTCTGGATGTTACCATCATTAAGGTCACCTATGAACTTGAGGTTGGCTGGCACAGCCACCTCATTTCTTGCTATTGAGGTGACACTGAAGGCGCATGGGCATGTCAGCAACAAGCTGAAGGCCTCTCTACCCGTCAGTATTGGAATACCTCCGCGTGGAGGAACAGGCGATACGTTTACCAACGTCATCCCGTCAGCACCACTTGATTCCACCGACTGAACATTTTCGAAAGTTCCTAAACAACTCTTTCTCTCAATAATATTTAGTGAACAAAACTTTCTCCATGCGAGAGAATTCACTTTGTCATTCCCCGTAAACAAAGCTTCAATGCCGATTCATGATTAGTGTTATGTAATTGAAAATCATTCGTAAGGATAAATCTTACGCAATCCGTTGCCTTGCGCAATCTTGTCTTAACCGCAACAAGCGCATCTGCCTGGCAACTGTTACATCACCACCAAACGCCTCGTCCACAACACACCCTCAATTTCTCACTTTGTTCAGTTGCAATCTAGTGCGATGGCTGACCTTCCAGCTGTTGCTCGATCTCTTCTCTTTCCTCCGGGTTCCCGACCTTCTTCGTTGCTATCGTTCGTGCCGACGCTATCATGATATCATCAAATATACCACCAAGGATCTTCGAAAGCGTCCTGAGCGTCCCTTTTGCATTGTTCTAACGACGAAATCTCAAAGAGTCCTTAAGGAATGGCAATTGGAAACGATGAATTTTCATATGCCTCATCTTCGCACAACTAACACCGGTGCTGACTTCGATCTAACCATATCTCGCTGCAAGGGAAGAATATCCGAAGTTCGACAAGGACCTAAAGAAACTCCCTATTTTACTCTGGAAGCTGCGTTATTCGTCCTCAAAAAGGTTCAGGAATTCTACCTGCTGGAACGCGTCGAATTGCGAGAGCGACATAGGATAGAAACGCTTACATCGCATGATATTCTGATGGTCGCGGGGACACTGCCAGACCTTGTTGATTGGCATTTTAACGGTGTTTTCATGCACGATTTCGTTTTGGACGACTTATTCAAAGTCTCGTCCAAGTTGAAGGCAATTCAATCTAATCGCCACCTCGAGATAAATTTCTGGAGTAGCGAAGCGACTCCTCGACTTACAAGCGTGCAAGTGCGTGACATCAGAGATAAAGACTTACTAAAAATGCGAAATGCAAGAACTCTGGAAATACGAGGAGGGATCACCATGGCCGGTGTCGTCGGTCTTGTTCTGCAGTGGAAAGCAGGACTTCGAGAGAACTTCGACAGAGCAGTTATTCACTTGTATTATTTTCAGGACCCATTTTCCGACGAAGAACTCTCGCCGCTATTGCAACATTGTTCGAGAAACTCGGTCCATGAAGAAATCTTTCTCGGACCGTACAAATCATCAGATGAACGAATCTTAACGGCAACCTTCACTCGTACACAAGGAAAGGAGGCAACCCCTGGACCATCACGAGCATCGCTAGACACACCTTCCCGACTTTATTGTTACTTTTACCTGAATGTGAGTGTTTAAAAGTGTCTTGAAACTTTTAGGCGGATTGCACAACTCCCGCAGCTGGTGAAAACCTGCTTGAATCAGACTCCTTGGATTCTGATACTGTTTGAAGTTGCACAAACATCACATCCACATCCTTTTATTACAAAGGGAGTGGGCATGGGAGGAGGAGACGACGCCGCTCACGGGTTGTACTCGATGGGCAGGTTCTTGCGGCGAACCATGCCATCGCCCTGCAGACCTCTCTTTGGAAGGAGTATATGACGGACCTGGAACCACTCGCGGCGGAACTGCTTGGCAGCTCCGTCGGGAGTGTTGGTCCACTCGATGGTGATGCGGTCGT
>JAQIXL010002703.1:0-12212 GCA_034700245.1 Poikilolaimus oxycercus | reverse complement strand
CTGCGCATCGGCTACAACTTCAACGCGACTACGATTTCCCCTAATCCCGAAGCGAATAAATCTTCATAGTTCATAGTTCATAGTGTTGCTGCGAGTGAACAAGCCAATTTCACTTGCGCGGCTGATCGCCAATTTGCCTTTGATGGTCGAGCAACGGGCCCCGACCGTAATTGAAGTGACGAGAGCTGACGACGAGGCTCTTCTCATCGTCGGTTTCTACAAACCCACATCGGTATCCTTTTATCTGCGCATTTTTCGTGTTAAGGAATACAAGAGACTCACAGAGCTCACCGGATGGGAATGAGATTTTTGTGCTTGCTGATTTAGCATTTTGTGTGGTCTTAATGTTAGAAAAGGAGTTATTGTCTTTCGTCAACTAAAGTGACAATGAAGCGTGTGCCTGACATCCGCCCATTGACCTCCTGGGCACCGCTCTGTCTCCCGTATACGTCGAGGGTGGCAGCTGCTTTCCCCCTTTACTATGTAATTTATGCACACTCAAAAGTATGGCAACTGTGCAAAGATTTTTTTATTCAAGGCCATTTGCTGAACAAAAAGAAAACTTGTTTTCAAAAGCTCCTTTCCCGTACGATTTGAAGGGTTCAACATTATTCATCAATTTTTTTTTAAAGAATAAATGTCCATGAAGACATCGTCGACTGGAGATGTCACGTAGTATTGATAAACTCGAAACTTCTCGCCGTCCGGTTTCTTCACTTTGACCAGATTTGGAGTCGGTAGACGTTCGACAGCAAGTGGCATATCGGCAAAAAGCTGGTTAAAAGGAAAAATTGCTGTTTTTAGCCGCAGCCATAACGTCTTGAGCTCTCGACGCCCTTCAATCCATTCAAGGAGGACTTTCCGAAGAGCCTCCAATGTAATTTGATTATAACCAAGACCGTCCATATTGGTCCATTCGGAGGCCAGAAGAACTTCGTCGTCCATTTCCGAAGACCATACAGCTGATTGCTTGTTGTGCCAAAATTCTTCCTGGTCGTCCGCTGAACAAATAGTTTGAAGGCGACGGACAACAGGGTGAAGAAAGAAGCCCTTAGTGAGAGCTGTCTTAGTTCTCAGGCGGAGATGCTGAAGGTTGGACAATGACTCGAAAACCTTCAATAGTTTCTCTTTCGATGGGTCCACTTTGTGTTCGGCACAGCATGGTCGGCCTTCATATGCGAAAGTTTCGTTGTAGATAATTTCGCGGATCGTCGAAGGAAAAGAAGGCGCGAGTTCGAGAAGCTCGTCTTCATGAGCATTCGTCATGATGCTTTCAACGTGAAGAAAGCGGGAAAGAAGGTGGATGTGGTTCTTAGAACGCTCGCGAGTCTTGCCTTTTAGGTCAATTTTCATCTGGGATCGCTCTCGTTCAAATTGTAGCTTTGGTTGTTCAAAGAATTCCGGTTTATGGAGAGAAACAACATGGCTCTGCAGTTCGACCACTCGAGCATGATCTTGGCTGTCGTGAAGAAAAATCGTGACGCCACTGCCACTTCTACGAACACGATCAGAGTTGTGAAGGAGGAAATTCTCGAGAAATGGGGAGGCCGATGACAAGCTCACGAGATCGTACAAGTCGACAAAGTTGACAATATGAAGCAGAGTTTCGGCTGGTAAGGAAGAGAGCGGAGACATTATACAGAGCGGCCGTAGTAGACGGCAGCGAAGTAAAAACGATTCTGGAGACGAATGACTATTGCGAGTTAATGATGTGCCATTTTTGGCCTTGCGAAGAAGTGCAAAGTTTTTGTTGTCGTTTTGCACTAAAAAGATCAGTCAATTCGCACATTGAATTAGTCTCGAAGTCTTCTTATTTGTGGCCAAAAATGATTTTACTTTCGCTGCCGACGACCACGATGCCATCAATGAACTTCTTCTCGTTTCTTCCCAGCGAGAGTCTCATCCACATTGTTAACCTCGTTGATTTGATGGACATTTTTGAATTGATGTCGGTCTCTGCATTCTTCAAAGATTTTCTTCTCCACAATTCTCAAAAGATTCAGCGAAGAGGCAGTCAAGCTGTTCTCTTCCTTCATTCAGACAAAGACCATGTTCGATTTATAGAACTGAAGAGTCATCTTGCTTCGATACAGCCGCCTGATTCTTCTGCTCCTTCAAAGCTGCCGCCGGTGGAGTCTCCGCAGCGCCAACGAATCGAGATTTGCTCATCCAACAAGCCCTGGACGAATCAAGTCAAACATTTCCAGCGTTGTCTCAACCTTCTTTCTCGTTTTCTTCACATCGAGAGCCTCTTCACAAATGCTCATGAGGATGAACTCCTCGACCTTGCTCCGACCTTTCCTTCGACGATCCGCGAATTCATTTACGACGAGACCTTCGAATGCAACAAAAATCGACCTTGCTGTGCTGGGCACGAAGCAAGCTCAACAAAGGAGAAATTCTTGAGAGTTCTCGATTCTCTGCCCAATCTACAGTATCTTTATGTCGAAACGAAAACCCCCCTTTCCAAAGCTTTCTTCTTCGAGCCCGTCATTCGTCGACTTCGCGGTCTCGGCACGCCCTTTAATAGTGTGGACGATTATTACAACAGTAAAACGGTTTGGGCATCGGAACTTGACGATGCTGCCCTCTTACTATCAAGTTGGACACATTTGGATTGCATGGGCTTAACTCAAATCACACCTACGACTCTTCGTTATATTCTCATTCAATGGACTGAGGGTCGTCGAGACTTGTTCGATCTCTCTCTCTGCGAGTGAACAAGCCCATATCACTGGCGTGGCTTGTCGCCGATTTGCCGCTAATGGTCGAGCAACGGGGCCCGTCGTCGATGAAAGTGACGAGATCTGACGACGAGACCCTTCTCATCAGCTGCTTCTACAAACCCACGTCGAAATCCTTTTTTCTGCGCATGTTCCGTTTTGAGGAATACAAAAGACTCGCAAAGCTGGCGGGACGAGAGTGAGATTTTTGTGCTTGCTGAATTATGTAGCAGTTTGTGTGGTCTTACAAAAGCTATTATTGTTTTTCGTCAAATAAAGTGAAAATAAAGCTATCTCTTATTGCTGACTTGATGAAATGGGAAAGGGAATATTTCGTAGCGTGACCTTGACTGTCGTTTCTTTAAGAAGACTTTCTGAAAAAAAATTGTAGAGAGTCATTCTGTCTACACTTCTTCTCCCCAAATCTTTTACGCTTTCACAGTCAATCGATTTTGGACGTTCCTCTTCACCCATGTCGCCCTTTACCACCTAAACGTTTCTGTTAACGTTTTTGAACAGTAAATTCTCAGCTTATCAGGAAACAATAAAAACGTCAAGTCTGGATTGTTTGCAAGAATGACCAGATAGAAGTGCTAAACGGTGCGCATCGAGGGCGACAACTTACGCTCGAGATCTTCATCCATCTTTTGTTCTGGTTTTTATTCAACCAATGGACTTCTTTACCTCTTTACCAAGTGAACTTCTCATCTACATTCTCGGCTTTGTTGAAGTGTCTGAGCTCATCTGCGAGCTACGTAGCGCCTCTCCATTCCTCAACGTCTTCATCAACGTTAATGTCAAACTTCTTCAAAGAAGAGACGCCCGTGTGAGCCTTTTCTTTCATTTTGATGAAATCACAAGTCAAGTCCTCGAAATGACCACTGGTATTGCCTCGGAACCGTTTCAACACCAGAGAGGAAGAAGATTTGAAATGCACATTCTAGGATCAAGCACCTTATCGACGAATAGGATTAGGAAGAATCGCCGGTGGACTCGTTATACTGCTCGCTTCCTTCGTCGAGAGTGTCTTCACGAATGCTCATGAACGCGAGCTCCTCGACCTCGCGTCATCCTTTCCCTCGACGATTCGTGAATTTGTCTACAACGAAGGCATCGAAGCGAGAGGAAAAGCATGGTGTGAGACGCATGCCTCGAGTGAGACAATGCCGGAGACGCTGCTGAAAGTCTTCAGCTCCCTTCCAAATCTTCAGAGTGTTCATCTAACTACTCAGAAGCCAATGTGCAAAGCCTTCTTTCAAGAGCCAGTTATTCAACAGCTCAAAACTATTAGTGCCTGCTGGATTAATACAAAAGCTTATAAAAACCGTCTACAGGCTCTCGAGTGGTCGCAGAAAGTCGACGATGAAGTTCTTCTAGCCGCGGAGTGGACGACAATCTCTCTTGGCTTCACAGAAATCACAATTTCGGGTCTTCGTGAACTTCTCCTTCAATGGATTGAAGGACGTCGTTGTTTGAAGAACATAAGACTTCGCTTCAAGGAGATCAAATCGATGGGTCGCTTTTTGGCGGATCTGCCCGTTCAGATTGTCCCATTGGGTGAAGGGAATTTCGAGCTGATGAGAAAAGATGGCGACGTGCTTCGTATCCGTCGATCCGCTAACTCAACTGAAGGCTGCTTACTTATTCAGATTATCCGTCCATGATATGTAGTTCTTCGAAGTTTCCTCTTTAATTAGCATTTTGTATGAAGATTTTGATTCTGTTGACATATTTCTTTTGAGTTATAAAGTTTCCGAAGTTTTCTCGACGTCTTGGCCTCGTGCAGATTGCAAGATAAAAGCAATTAGCACCTTTGAAAACCTCTATTCGTTGTGTGTTTCATTGTATTATTCTACACAAATGGATCTCTGCTCGCTCTTGCCTGAGCTTCTTGTCTACATCTTCAACTTCGTCGAGCTGATCGATTTTGTCCGCCTGCTTGGAGTTTCCAAATTCTTCAAGAATGTTCTGCTTCATAACGCGCATCTCCTTCAGAGGAACAATAATGAAGTAACGGTCGTCATCGAGTGCAACGCGAAGATCGCCCGCGTTTTGGAATTCAGCGATTCCATCGTCTCTCTGAACTACACTGATCCAACAAAATCAATAGGAGGAAATCATCGTCAAGGTCCCGTTGTTTATCTTCGCCTCTTCAGAAATCCTCTTACTTCGTGTAAGGATGCCAAGTTGCACAACTTCATCCAAAAGATTATAAAATTTCTTCATGTCGAAAGAATTTTCACAAATGCTCATGAAGATGAAATTCTGCTCTTAGCGCCGACCTTCCCTTCCACGGTTCGCGAATTTATTTACAACGAACCGCGTGATTTTGATAGCCGCCGATGTTGTGAGGGTCATAAAAGCAGCTCAACAAAAAAAAACTCTTGAAAGCTCTGAAATCGCTGCCAAATCTACAAGGTCTTCTTCTCAAAACTCAAACTCCACTGCGCAAAAGCTTTTATGAGGCAACTGTAATTCGGAATTTGCATTCATTCTTTGGTTGTTTCGATAATGATTTGGACTATGACTATGCTGCGAATAAGCAAGCTCTTGAATGGCCGGCCAAGGTGGATGGCGAGGCCCTTTTGACTTCGAATTGGACAAATGTCAAACTCGGTCATCATTCTTTCACTGTCGCAGCTCTTGGTCAAATTCTGGTCGAATGGGCAGAGGGCGAAGGAAGTTAGAAAATATTCAGCTTCGTTTCAAAGAGCTAATATCGCTCGACGACCTCCTCGCTGATCTTTCCGTGACGACGCAGATGTACAACGAACATTACAGAGAGGTCACGCGCAAAGGTGGAGAAGTTCTTCTCGTTGGACAATTTTATGTTCGCTACCTCGCCTCTGTCTTTCTTCAGTTTATTCGTCCCGAAGCCACTGCGCATGTGTGGGCGTTAAGAGATTTGAAGAAGCAACCTTGAAAGAAGTCATACTGTATGAACCGAAAATGTTTTCAATTTAAAAATTTGTCTATGCATTGCTCGCTCTTGTCGTTGAAAACAAATGAATGTCTCTTCTGTTTGACATGGAGAGAAAAAGAGAAACAAAAGTGACAAATTGTGATCTTTTTTTGTCTGAAGATTTAAATGCCGTCCGAAGCGTGGTACAACATCCAACACTGCGAATTGATTATGCACCAAGGTGAAAAATTTCTTTGAAAGTCGCACTTCGTGAATCAGCACACTGTTGTTAAGTGAGAAGTCTCTCACTTTGCTCAGTCCTTGATCTTCCGTTTATTGTTTTCTTTTGCTGTCTCACCCATCCTTCAATGAGTTGCTTTTCGTTTTTACCAGGCGAGACGCTCATTCACATCTTTAACTTTGTTGATTTGAACGATATCTTCACATTACGAACGGTCTCCCCGTTTTTCGACACTTTTCTTGACAAGAACTCCCGTCGAGTCCGGAGAAGGGGCACTCGCGTCGTCATCTTCCTCCATGAGGATGACAAGACTGCGCGAGTCGTAGAACTCAACAGCCACGCCGTTTCAATGCCACTAAAAGCACTTTCACGCTGCGCACTACCGCCACTTGAAGCTGTTCAAAGGCGCTGTGCAGTCGCCATTGATCGTCCTCCCGAGCCGTGGACGAAGACACTTGTGGAACGATATCATTCCAGTTTTCATCTCATTAACAAGTTTCTCCACGTTGACAACCTGTTCACGAACGCCCACGAAGACGAGCTCCTCGACCTTGCTCCAGCCTTTCCTTCGTCCATTCGAGAGTTCATCTACTGCGAAGGCTGTGAAGCCAAAGGACGACATTGCTGCGGCCACGGGCACGATTATACAACAAAGACGAAACTGCTGCAAGTTCTGCGACGTTTGCCCAATCTTGAATGTCTTCGAGTGAGAAGTATGTCTCCTTTCGATGCGAGCTTCTTTCATCATCCTGTCATTCTTCGATTTCACTGTCTAGGCTCTTTTCATGTGGACCATCAAGAATACTGGCAAAATCCATCCAGATCGATTTGGTCAGCGAAACTTAACGACAAGGCTCTTTTGGCCTCGAAATGGGCATTCTTGGACGGACTTGATTACAATTTCATCACCAAACACGTTTTACAACAATTATTAGTTCAGTGGATAGAAGGACGGCGACAAATCATTTTCCTACTACTTCATATAAATCAAGGAATTTTTTTTGATGAGCTCTTGATGGATTTGCCAGTGCTCGCCGTGCGCCTACCCATCAAGCCGAATGGGAGCATCCTCAAAATAACCAAAGAAGATGGCGAGACCCTCCATATCAAGCACATGTGTTACGTCGCAACCGACAGTTATTTTTTAGAAGTAACTCGATACGAAAATCGCCAACAACTAGCGTAGATCGAAAAGCTGATGACGGAGAACAAAACACGCTTTACACCTGAAGAAAAAAAACTTCCAGGCAAAGCTTTTTTGGAATAAGCGATTGTGCTGGTGAGATACAATAAATTGGGGATTTGTATCATTCTTACTCTATGTAGTTTTTATCTTTTTTTTAAAAGTCTTCCTGTGAGGGTAATAAATGATTCGTTTAGTTTCCAGGTGGCAAGAGAAGCGTCAATTAGCACTTTAAAATGCGACCCAAAAAGGCAGTCGGTCTCTGAGTTGATTATGGGCACCCTGAAGCTTACCACACTCTTTCCCGAGCTTCTCATTTACATCCTTAATTTTGTCGAATTGTCCGATTTACTTTATATGGGCAGAGTCTCCAAATTCTTCGTACGCTTCCTTTTCTCAAACTTTGATCGTCTCCGAAAGAGCAACGTGGACGTCATTATTCGGCTACACTTTGACGAGACGACCGCGCGAGTTTTGACATTTAGCGGCAAAGTTGAGACGCTTGATATCTCAAACTTTGAGCCAAAGTTTAACCAAAGGAGTTCAACTATTTTGATTCAATCACCAAAACATCCAAAACCATGGAGAGAAGTCGCTCCAAAATACCGAGCTTTCATCGAAATGATTACCAAATTTATTCATGTTGAATCAATGCACACGAATGCTCATGAAGATGAGCTGCTCGATCTGGCGCCGGCTTTTCCGTCGACTGTGCGAGAATTCATATACAATGAGTCATTCAAACATCGACGTCGTCCTTGCTGTGCTGGCCATGAAGGAAGTGTAACAAAGGAGAAACTCTTGAAAGTCTTGGAATCTCTGCCGAATCTTCAAGGCTTGCATCTCAAATGTCAAACACCGCTTGGTGCAAGTTTCTGTAAGATAAGGACGATTCAAAGTCTTCACTCCTTGATTGCAATTTGTGAAAATAACGAAGAATTTGCTTCAAATAATCAAGTTCTGCAATTGTTTTCTGAAGTCGACGACGAAGCACTCTTGTCTTTAAACTGGAAGAATGTTGTACTAGGATGGAGTCGCGTTACCCTCTCCGCCCTACGTAAAATACTTAGTCAATGGGCTGAAGGAAATAGGCGATTCGAAAGTCTTCATCTTCGCATGAAAGAGTTGATTTCCTTTGAAAATCTTCTTGCCGATCTCCCCTAGGAGACACGTCCTTATGCCAGGCGTTTTGTGGAAGTAATTCGATCTAATGGAGAAGCATTACTTGTCGGGCAGAAGACTGTTCCAGGAGTCGACGGTTCATTTCTACAAATTGTTTGTCCTCTATATGCAGAGAAGAGGAAGGCAAAAGAGCGTGCATTGCAGCCTTGAAGTGAATTTAGAGGCATAAAAGATTTTTTTCTTTCTCAAAAATTTTTTTAAAGAGCATACGACTTTGCTCCAAGGACATAATCGATTGGCAAATCTTTCAATGCAGTTATCACTAGGCGATGTGAATTTTGAGTTAATAAGAAAAGACGACGACGCGCTTCGCATCCGTCGATCTGCTGACTCAACTGAAAGCTGCTCATCATTCAGATTGTTCGCACGTGAAGCGTCGCTGTAGATTAATCGTTCACTTGCTTTTGTTGAAAACAAAAGACGAAAGTTGTTGCCTCTTTACATTGTTGCATCTTTTCTTTAGGTATGAAGTACTTGGAATTTTCCCAGGGTCAAGACAGAGACAATTAGCACCCCCGAAAACCCCTCTTGGCATCGATTTTCGCTTCAGCACTCTTTCCAGTTTTTCAACAGTAAATGGATCTCCGTTCGCTTCACTCTGAGCTTCTCGTTTATGTTCTCAACTTTCTCGAGCTTCCTGACTTCCTTCACTTTAGAGTCTCGAAATACTTCTGCTCCTTCCTCCTTCAGAACGCTGCTCATCTTCAAAAGAACAATAATGCTGTGATAATTGTGCTTTACTTAGACTCGGACTGCACTCGAATTTTATCTCTTTGTGACCAAACCGAGGCACTCAATGTCTCTCATTTTTCATCAAGAATTCACCGTAGATTTTCTCTTCAAGTTCCATTCTTGGCTGAAAGAAAACACGACATTGACTTCTGTAATTTTATTCAATTTATTTCAAAATTTGTTTGCTTTGAAAGAATTTTCACAAATGCTCACGAGGACGAGCTGCTCGAACTGGCGCCGGATTTTCCTTCAACCGTGCGAGAGTTCGCCTACAACGAAAACTTCGAAATTAAGGGCCGCAGCTGTTGTTTTGTCGGTCACGTCGGGATGGTAAATAAGGAAAAACTTTTGAAGGTCCTAGAATCGCTTCCAAATCTTCAAGGTCTTCTTCTCAAATGTCATGGAACACTCAGTACAAGTTTTTATAAGACTCAAGTCATTCAAGGATTGCATTCTCTTACAGGATGTTGCTTTAACGGAGACAACTACGTAGCGGATAAAACACCAAATCAATGGACTGAACTCGACGACGAAACTTTATTGTCCTCAAACTGGATGAATGTTATCCTCGGATTTACGCGTATTACACTTTCGGGTCTACGTGAACTTCTTTTTCATTGGATTGAAGGAAAAAGAAACTTGGAAAATATTCAACTTCGTATGAAAAAGTGGATCTCGCTGGACGAACTTGTAGACGATCTTCCAGTTCGAAGACGTTCCTACGACCGACATTACACGGAAGTGACCCGACCTGACGGAGAGACTCTTTTCATTGGACAGGAGAACGTTCCCGATCGTCGTCGAGGTTACGGTACATTCTTTCAGTTTCTGCTTCCTCAACAGCACCAGAAGATTTTTGAGGAGGAAACGGTAAGGACTGCGGCATACTTGCGTACGTGGCAATCTTGAAAGCACTAAACGGAAACGCAAAGAGCACTGCATTGAGGTAAAACGCGATGAAGACGAATTTGTTTCTCGTTGGCCATTTTTATGTTCGCTACCTCGACTCTGTCTTTCTAGATTTTATTCGTTCCGAGCCGAATGTGTCGACATTTAGAGATCAAATAAAGCAACCGTGTTGTTTTTGCAATTGCCAATTTTTATCCCGTCATAAAAGTGCTTCTAACTCAAACGTTGGTGCAAAATGGTTACAAAGTGGAAAACTGTCCTCGAGAAGTCACACTTCACAAATGAGTGAGCTTCCCCTTCTGGACAAAAACTTCTCCTTTTTCTAGCTTTCCTTAAACAACGAAGTTACTGCAATGAGCTCACTTTCATTTCTACCAAGCGAGACCCTCATTCATATCCTCAACTTTGTTGATTTGATCGATCTTATTGGATTGCGCTCTGTTTCTCCATTTTTCAACGAATTTCTTCACCAAAATAAGCGTCGAGTTCGGAGGAAGGGCGGTCGAGCGCTTGTCTACCTTCCCACGGACGACGAAGAGAACACAAAAGTCATTGAGTTATGTAGCCGGACCGCTGCCCTCCAACCTTCCAATCGATGCTCACTTCAAATCGACCCACCTTCAAATGAATCGTGGACGAATCTTATCGAACGTTATCGTTGCAGTATTCGACTAATTTCTGAATTTCTTCATGTCGACTGCATTCGCACCAACGCCCATGAAAGCGAACTTCTGGATCTTCCGCCTTCCTTTCCTGCAACAATTTCAGAGTTTGTCTACAGCGAGGGTCTCTGGTTCAATTTAAATTTTAGTTGTTCCGACCACAAGCCGAGTTTGTCGAGACAAAGTCTCGTGAAAGTGCTCGAGTCTCTACCAAATCTACAATGTCTTCGGCTGAGGACCGAGACTCCCCTTCGTAAAACCTTCTTCCATCACCCGATCATTCGTCGGCTTCGCGGCATTGGCTTTGCTGAAATTGACAACAAGGAGTACTGGCTTGAGCCAGAATTTGCTGTTTGGTCATCGAATCTCGATGATAAAGCCTTTTTGGTCTCGAATTGGGCTTATATTGACGGCCTTGGTGACAACGGCATCACGATTTCTGCGCTGCGTGAACTTCTCGTACAGTGGAGTGAAGGACGTCGGGAGCTCTTCAATCTATTGCTCCGGGTAAAAGAGTGGATATTTCTCGACGAGCTGCTAGGCGATTTACCCGTGCTCATCACCGTGCCCCGAGAGGCTTCGATACAAAACATTCGAGAAATCACAAGAGCCGATGGTGCGACTCTTATTGTGACCGAAAACTATACCGATGATGAACCCGCTGCCTTCTTCTTGAACTTTATTTGTTGTGAAAATTCTAGGCCAGTTTGGTCGACAAAGAAGTGATTTTGACTTAATTGTTTTTATTTGTTTCTCTCATAAACATTGATTGTGAATCGTTTCATTTGATTTGAAGATTTGAAGATTTATTCGCTCTGGGATAAGGGGAAGTTTCATGAATGGACATCGTGATGAATGTGCTAGTGTCATGTGCAATGGAGTCATTGGCCAACTCAAGAGACAAAAAATTAGCACTCTTGAGACTTTCAGCGTTTTCTGTCCTGTTTAGTCTTACCTTATTGACGGAATGGGCATCTCTTCCCTTTCTTCTGAGCTCCTCATTCATATCCTCAACTTCGTCGAGCTGGACGATTTTCTCAGCCTGCTCCGAGTCTCCAAATTCTTCCAGCACTTCCTTCGAATAAACGCTCGTAACTTGCGAAAGAACAACTTTGAAGTGTTGCTCGTATACCATTCCGACGGAAAGGTCGCGCGAATTCTGATTTTCAGTTCTCACAATCTGATCTATTCACCAGAGGTCCCGTCGCACGTGGGAATCCACAGACGTGGTCCAACGGTTTACTTTCCACCAGCATTTCCTAGAATATTCTGGAAGTTGACCATCGCTCAATTCCATACTTTTATTCGAACAATTTCTTTCCGCTGCAAGAATTGCAACGAATGCCCATGAAGATGAGCTGCTTGAACTGGCACCCGCTTTTCCATCAACGATAAGGGAACTAGCGGTACGCGGGGTGCCATTTTTTGACCAAGTAACCCAACTTGTTTGCCTTCAAATCATGGGACTCGGGTTGAGCTCTTTAAGAAGGTTGCTTGGTTCTCTTCAAACGACTGAACATAACCCGGTGGCGCCTATTAAGAAGTCGAACTTGACCATCCTGGAGGGCGGCTCGCTTAGTAAGCATGCAAACTTGTTTGCCTTCAAATCATGGGACTCGGGTTGAGCTCTTTAAGAAGGTTGCTTGGTTCTCTTCAAACGACTGAACATAACCCGGTG
>JAQIXL010002702.1:0-12224 GCA_034700245.1 Poikilolaimus oxycercus | reverse complement strand
CTGCCAAGCTTAATAAAGGTAATCGACGACGTAAGCTGAATGTCTTTAAGAGCGTGACTGGTGAAGGCAGAATCCTTGTGACTCGATGCGGGGACGATCCGCAGTGTTGCTATCGATGGAGTTCGAGATTTCAGTCAAAAGTGGCCGATCGTCAAGTCTTCATGTAACCTCATTGCAATGAAAAAATTCTCTTTCCTTTCAGATGCAGTTTGTGCCTGGCAATACAGAACATTTCTGGATCCGCTGCCACCGTGTAAGTGTCTTAATATTTTTCTTTGCTGCAATGAATTTAGGTCAATTGAAAATGGTTCGCTTATCGGAAATCCAGACGAAGGTCACATTTGCAAAGCCATTCGTCTCACGGAATTTCTAGCCGATCGTGTGCGCCAACTTATGGTTCGAAGGGCTTTTGACGCAAGGTCCGTTGCGGCAGTCTTCATCACGTTTTGAACAGAAATGAATCGGCGGACTTCAACCTCGAGGACTTCTTCAAAACGGAAATGAAAGTGATAGCCGATAACGAGGAGCTTCAAGATTTGTCCATCGTTTGTTAACGTGCAAAGCTTCATATACGTTTAGGAAGAAATCGCTGTTGTGACCAGAATACTCGAGGAGCTTGGTATGAGTAGTCTTCGCCAATCGTTTATTACGATGTGCAATAATCGCCGTCGTAACCGGAACAGAGATGCGGAGAAAAAAGCAAAATCAAAGCCGCCGAAATTAGCTAGCGCCGATTATGGTCCAGCCATCTTCACACCATCCAGCACGGTATTAACCAGGCATTCTTTTCTCGTCTCAATGCCCGCCTTTTAGGGAACCCTGACAATTCTCGAGACACGCCCGCCCAAGAATCCGGCGATTGTCTACCGTTGGCGAACCGCTAAACGCAACGCAAAGCTCTACACGTTCGTACAATCATTAAGAAAAGCAATCTGGGTTTGCAGGTGCGATCTTTGTCAACTCATTCGAGATACGAATTCTCAGAAGAAACAGGTTGACACACGTCCCACTCCTTCAATGTAAGCGTTTTTTTCACCTTTACCTTTTTCCTTTTTCATCTCACAATCAGTGCTTGCGTTTTCAGCTATGTGATTTACGGTCGGTTGATAGATGACCCCGAATGTCCTCGAGGAGTGCCGCACTTCTGCACTCCGCGCAAATACGTCGATGTCCTCGTCAAGCGTCTTCAGCGGCGTCTCATTCGTGAAGCTGAATCGCAAGCGTAAAATCTCGCTTCCCACGTTGATCTTCTGCCGTTTAGCAGCCAAGCCGAGTTTTCGCTGGAGAAATTTTATGAAGCCCAAAAGAAGCACTTTGCTACCGATCCGGAAGTGCTTGCCCTAGAAGAGGTGTGGTTTTCCGATGCAACTTTTACTTGCCTTGAAGGATGAAGCCAGCGACGTGCTGAAAAGAGTTTTTCCTGACAAAGAGAAGGATCCTCAGCTGAAATTCTGTAAGCATTCGCACGTCCAATGAGCGTCTTTCAATTTTTGGATACAAAAGCAATACGTGACGGCATTGAGATCCCTATTGCGAGAACAAAAATAGTACAACAAAGTGGCGTTTGCCGAGTTCCAAAACGAGCACCATGCACCCTAGAACCAGACGAGAATCTTCTGAAGGACCCATACTTTCGACAAGAAATGCTTACCGTTTCTGGTATACGTCCAACGGACTCAGAGAGTTTTCATTTCGTTCCAAATCCTCAGGTTTGTCTTGTGCATGGAAATAAAAAGTTATCTTTGCAGGGTGAATTCACTGTGCTTGAAACGCGAAGTCAAGTGGACACCAAGCGCGTCTACCGCTGGCATAGTCGCCAGTACGTGAAAAATGGTTTCATGTAAGGCTCCGGCAAGAAATATTTATAAGATCAAAAATCCGTTCTGTCGTATTTTTTGAAGAAATGATTAGTTTTAGATGCGGTTCGTGTTGCACTATGGTCAAACATCGCAAACAAATTGGTCCAGTGCCAACAATGCAAGTCTTAAACGCTTCTTTTACTTTCCTAGTTCTCTGGATGACACGCAAAACAAGCTGATCGGTGACGTAGACCATGGGCATTTTTGCGAGCCTCAATTCTATCTGGAGAATTTTGCTCAACGTCTTCGGAGTGAATTCGCTAACGAAATTCGCAGAAGAAGGAGCTTGTGAGCGTTATTTCAAGTCTAGAAAAAGATCAAACTTTCAGAAATACTGGTGGGAATTTTCCGCTAACAGCGTTTCATAAAGCATTTGCGGCAAATATCTTGGCCATGCCGGCGCTAAAAGATCTGACCGATGCGGAGCGCACTGAAGTTGAGCGGCTCTTCCACAGCGTGAAAGCTTCGCATCTACGGGTGCACCAAATAACCACCGCAAGTAAAGAGAAGCCCAAATCAGAAGTTCCTTCCGTTGCTGTGGATGACTTTGGAGCGATAAAACTCGTCCCTTCGCAAAATGTCAGTTTGAGAAATTCCGCAAAAGTTGCTCTAGAGCCCAACTCTACTGCTTCTTGAGACGCCTAGTCTAAAGCATCCAAAGTGCATCTATACGTGGCGGCCCTGTCCTCAATCGAGCAACTATAGGTTCTTAAAAAAACATTAAATTATCTCCTTGTGGCTTTCAGCTGTTGTGGTTGCCGAAATGCACACAATCAACTGAAGAAGGATAAAAGCAAAACCCTGCCAGAAGTGCCGTATATGTACGTTTTCGTCTTCTTACTTCGCGTCGATTTAGCAAAGCTGCAATGCACATCTACGGTGGTTTTCAGTCGCGTTGAGGACGGCCGTCTTAGAAACAATCCTGATGTGCCTCTTCGACCCCACTTCTGTTCACCGCAACCCTACTTGGAGGTGCTAGCCAAACGAATTTGGACAGGCTCACGCGAAGTCGCCATCAATCTAAGGCAATGCACATTATTTTTGACGAACTTGTTCCTTTTTCAGACAAACTCAAGGAAAAAGCTTTTCACTTGAGGTCTTTAAAGCTTGGTTGGAAGAGGAACGACGGAAGGTCACCGCTGAAAACGAAGAACTGAAGGGTCTTGATGAAGAAGAGAAGCAGATTGTGTTGAGAAAAATATTTGGACGAGACGAACAGCACGACAAAGAACTATTTAGTTAGATTTTTCTTTTCAAGTCTTAAAAACGTTCTCACCTCTTTTCTTTCAGGATATCTCGATCGAGCGCTTACTAAACGAAAGTCCAAAAACAAAGGAGGAGAGCCCGTTGCGAAGAGAGCCAGATGTTCACGAGATGACGTGTCTTGAAATTATACTGAATTGCTTTCCGCTTACGTACTTTTGTTTTGGCTTCGATATTTTTTTTGCACGCTGAACATTGCATGATTCATTTCACACGTCATTAGTTCTGATATTGGAAAGACAATTTCTCATGTTCACATGCAATAAAAAAAACTCTAGCGACTTAGTTGTTTCGCACATGTTGAATAGCTTCGTCAATTTCGCCAATTTGTTCAACTTGAACCTGGCTTCTAGAGGCTGCCTCGCCCGACGATTGCGTGTTCTGAAGCGAACTCCATCTCCGTAATGCAACCAACCGAAGAGCTAAGTTGAAGATCCGTAACACCGGCGTGAACTGTACGTATCAGGGCCTTGGGGTCCTGTAATGACCCGGTTTTGGGGGCGCAAGCCCCATCTAAAAGAGCCTTTGGCCATTATGAACGGTCTTTGTGACCTATTCCTCCAGCTTAGGGGTGAGAGCCCCGAAGAAAAGAGCCATTGGCCAATCCATGGACGTCTCCTGAAAGCTGAAAGGACTTTCGAAACCCTTCGAATATCTTCGAAGACGAGGCACACGATGAGTCAGCATTCCGTGAGGTTTCGTCGAGCCCAAGTCGTCGTCGGCGAACGTTTCCTCAGCTCTTTCTCCACCATCAAAGAAGAATTTCATCAACGGAGTCATGACTTCTCGCAGAGTTCGCAAGCGTCGCCAACAGAAGATTGAACAACCCAGCATGATACCGTACTTGAAATTTCATAATTTTGAGAAATTCTTCCTTACGCATTCAATCCCAAGAAGTGTGTACGAGTTGATGAAGACCGTGTACCAAGAGTTCTCCTCGGAGGCCAAGTAAAATGGTTGCGTTTCCACTATTTCCTTGAGATCACGATATTTCTGAGCACTTCGTCATTTGATTAAACACAGACATCCAGAAATCGTTTTCGTTCATCGAGACCCATTTCAGCAAGACCTTCGACGGTGCAGAGCTCGACGGCCGAGAAGATCGCATGAGCCAAGACCGCGTAAAAACCGTAAAAACCGCGATACAGCCACACCTAGTTAAAACAAAGCGTCTGGTGTAGATAATTTGAACTTCAACCTGTTGCTTTGGTGTCCCGATGACGTAGGCCCGGTAAATGAAACTGGCCAAGAGAGCAAAACACATAGCGCAAAACAAGACCACCGAGATGTGCGTTAAATTCCCGACGCTGAACCGAAGTTCAAATAAGAGGCAAAGGCCTGGCCACGATGCGGATAGAGACCCTCAGTGCAGCCGATCAAGCTTGTCACCGTATCAAAAAGTGTGACCGTATCTTAAAATGTCCATTTTTCAAAATCGAACAATTTCTTACCAGCATTCCCATTATGAAATAACGAAAGACGCCCATTTCAGGAGGCGAGCAAAAGAAGACCATACCAATAGCGAACAAATTCAAGCAGAGGCTGATCGTGGCACAGAAAACTGTTGCCCCAGCAAGAAAAGCCACAACATCCATTTTTCGCGAGGTTCATGCGACGAACTGAAACTTTTCATGTCGAGTTTGGCAATTTATTTGCACTTTTTGCCCCCGTGTGACAACAAATGATTTCGAGAGCAACTTTGTGTAGTGTTTCATCTGACGCAAACAAAAAGAATCACTTCCTGTTTCTTGTCACATCACTTCTGACTGTCAAGATAGACACACTTGGTAGCTCGAGCACCTGTTCCACGAGAGGGATGCTGAAAAAAGACGCGACTGGCAGTTGCAAAGAACGTCGCCAAAGCCATGTCTGACACAAGAAACTTTGATGAGCGCCCTGCACATCATCGTCGCGATAGGCGTTTATGATTCCGATTCGTCGTGTGTCTTCACCACCAACGTAGGGCCATCTAGATATCGATAGAAATCGTCGTCGATGGTTCACCCGGCGCTTCTACGTGGCAGCCGGAAGACGTTTGTCGTCGCAAGAAACAAAGGCGCCGGTTTAACTTATCCTTATTATCCCTCTTATTTATTAAAAGCAGAGCAGCTGCTGCTGGACTAGCGGGGGAAATGCGCATCCCTTAAGGACATCGTGTCGATTATATTACACTGCTTCCAGCGCATTTTTTGGAACGCCCCTCAAAGGAGGGGCACATGCGAACTGCCGATCTTTTCGCAATTTTAAGACTGAACAACTTTACTGAAAGACTGAACTGCTGCACGTCAATGACAACATGCGCAGAGAGGAGAATGTGCGAACTTTGGTGCACCATGAGAAAGAGCGCTTTTTTCCACGATTCATCTTGAAGGGCTCGTTGAAAGAGGCACCGAGGAAAGGAGAGGAGTGAGGGAGCACTCGATCACCAAAAAAATGGCAGAAGAAACAGCGGCGTTCGAAACCGTGAAAAATGGCCTTTGTGAATCCAATTTTCGCTCCGTGCTCTCTGGTTTGATTTTTGGACCTGAGAGTGACAGATTGCACATCTAGAACTGTATCGCCGATAAGTTTATTGGCACCTTCTACTCAGTTTTTATGTCAACAAGGAGACTGATTATCGGAGAGCACAACGCCTTTCTCTTTGAGGAGACCTACAATCTCAAGAACATCGTTATCGACAACTTTTGATTCAAATCTGGAAAAAGCCGAAGTACCAGGTTGCTCAACTACTTGCACAAAGGAGTAATTGTGAGAAGATTGAGAACAATCAAGATGGAAATCGATCGACGAAGGCACGACATTGTGATTTGATAGCAAATGAGTACACCGTTGAGTAAGTTCAAGGTCAAACGACGTGACGAAACCATTCGTTTGCATCGCCTCCAAAAGGATCTGATTACGATTTTGGAGGAGCTTGCTCACGAAGCCGGTGGATACACAAAATGCGGCGGCCAGCGCGGCAATCGAGATCGGTCGTCCTTCGGATGTTCTAAACGCGAATTTTATCAACTAAAAGCCGAACTCTTCAGCAGCTTGGAGAATGGTTAGTTTCAGCGAGAGTGGAACGGTCTTGAATTTTCTGCGTTTTGCGGCAGAGCGGCTAGAACAGGACATGTCGAGGGACACGCTTGAAGGTCACAGCGCATGAGACAGAAATGGATGCGCACGGAGAGGAGAGGGGAGGGCTCTCAGGCGAAACGCGCATCGATACCCGCAAAGAATTTGAAACAAAGAGGCGCATTTTCCATTTAGACACGGAGCATCTCCTGCTGAATGATGTTCTCGCTTCAATCAAAAACCCCAGGAAGAGGCGCCTGCGCCAATCTCATTGAAAATCGTCGTCACCATTCCCTTTTGTGGGCACTTGACAAGGAGTTATCGATGGAATTTTTTGAATTTGGAGCCCTGGCGTTTATACGCGGCAGCTGCAAGACATTTTGCGATCCAAATTTCCACACTCAAGTCTAGAAATCATCTAGAAATCTAGAAACAGCAAAAGACCTTTTGGCGTTGCCCGATGCGGCCAGACGGCGATCAAATTCATTATCCATCCTCACATAAGTCGGAGGATGTATACGTGTTTCATCGCAGAAGTATGAGTAACGCATAACGCTCTCTTTTGATCATTGGGATTCAACTTCGAGTTAAAGCTATCTAACGTTTTGCGCCGTTGGTAAACATGTTTCATATGTGCAGCAATAGCGACTGTCTGAATTGCTCACCATTGCTTGCGGTATTCCGGACGGCTGAAAAATGCACAACACAATAATGTTTTTGAAAGAAGTTGTACATTTTGCGGAAAGCAACTTGCGAACTGCGTTAATTGGGATAGCTTGACACCGTGGAAGTCCAAAACAAACAAGTTCATGGAATTCCGTTTCAGGCGTTCTTCGAGTCAAACACTTCTAGCAGAGTCAATCGAGTGAATGCGTAACTTGAGACTCACAGTCAACTTCAAAATGATGGGGGAATTGCGGTGTGTTTCGTTTTTGAAGCAAGATAAACGCCAAGATCTTTGAATAATCGGAAGTTGACATTCGAAGCAAAGTTGCGAAACAGACAGCGTTGTAGGTGTACGTTGCAAAGGTTCTGTAACAGATTGGCTGAATTCCTCGATTACTATCGTTAGGTCGATCGGTTCTCAAATTGCCAAGCAATCTGAAATTTCTCAAAAGAGATATGTTTCGCCGACTAGAAGTATGCCGCTGCCGTTGATTGAAATAATTCCGCGAGTATTCTGGGGGAGCACAAAATATATCAAGGAATAAAAAACCTTTCCATGTCTTTAAATCAACATGGCTCTAGTGGTTTTTCTTTCTGTGACGGTGTAAAGACAGAGACGGAAAATTTGGATTCGTAACGAAAATGAGTCATTTGAAGAGAAACAAGTCCATGAAATGAGATGCCCTGATGGATGACTCCTGCGGCCAACGAGATTTTTTGGGTTCCCCGATGCGGCTGGCTGGCGATGTCGACGAAGTTCATGATGGTCAATCCGCACATGAATGAAAGGATTCGAGACGCGTTTCATTTCAGTAGTATGAGTCAGGTTGATCCTTTTGGTTACTACCAGGCTGGTAAGGGCTCAAAGTTTTCAAAGGTGAGGCGTCGATGGTGTAGATGTTTCAGAGGCACTGCAATTGTGATTCCCAAATTGTTCGTTGATAGCTAAGTGTGTGCCGCTGGGTTGCAAAATGCGTAATACTTGGAAGTTTCTTTGAATTGAGTGATTATGTTTCACCAACTGAATGTTGTGGACTGTTGTCGGTTGCTGTAATTTCACAGGAAGTGCGGGCATTGATGCCTGTTCAGAATACCTAATCAAACATTTAGCGTTGCCGACTTGTACGTTTCGAGAATCCTTCATTTGCGATTGTCCGATTTGTCACCTCAATGCGTGTTAGTCGCTGACTGTGAATTTCGTCCCAAAATTATACGAGGTTTCTCGAGAAAGTGCGTTTCACGAAATGACAATAATGTGCGGCAACCGTAATTTACAGTAAGTAGAGCCTTTTTTAGGAACCGAAAAAGCAGCCAAACAGACCTGCGTTTCATTTGATTAACAAAAATGGAAATGTTTTAAGATACTAATGAAACGGACTGTCAGGCGATTGCAATGACTGCCTACAAAGAAATGCCACTTTTGATCAACATTATGACCCCCAAAACCCCTTCAAATTGACGTCACTTCTGACTTTTCAGCTCTTGCTTGGGAAAAATAACCTAAGCGCTGGTGTACAACATGTTTCATACGTACTGCAAGTACGCGCTGATCGCTTTTGTGACGCGTTGATTGCAAAATTCGCAATTCTATGAAAGTTTTTGAAAGAAGTGATACGTTTCGCCGACAGAAAGTAGTCAAGTGTGCTTGGTCAAAGCAATTCCGCAACATCTTGCATCCGGAAATAAGCACAAGCAGGTCTGAAAGGGATTTCGCTTCATTCAGTCAACAAATCGAGGGGTCGGTGTTAAGCTGCAATTCTGTGCCCTTCTTGCGGAAAGTTGATGAGCATAATCACGCCAAGCTCCGACTTATCGAGGCCACTTCTGACTTTTCAACGCTTGCTTAGACGTCAAAACCTAAGCACCCGGCACGGGAAAGCAGATCCGAGGCAATTTTGACACCGTGAAGTCCAAAAACAAGCAAGTCTAAGGAATTGCATTTCAGTCATTCTTTACAGTCGGTCGTTGCAGAGTTACCAAACGCGTTGCATTGCCTAAATATGAGTCACGACGATCTCCTCGATCGTTTGGTAGTTGAACTTTCCTTCAAAGTTTCAAACGATCAGTGCCGCTGTTGTACATGTTTCATATGCGCTGCAATTGTGATTGTCTGAATTGTATGCCAACAGACAGCATCGCTGGTGTATGTCGCGGGATTCTCAAATTGCCAACCAACTTGAAATTTCTCAAAAGAGATGCGGAGGCAGGGAAAAGATTCAATAACGAAAATGACTCACTGAAAGCGACACAAGTTTGGAAATAAAAAACTCTAATGTATGGCATCGAGCGGCCAATGAGGTTTTCTCCGTTGTCCGATGCGACCAGCTGGCGATGTCGACCAAATTAACGATGCGCACATTCCACTATTGCCAGTCGGCGAAACGTTACACTTTTTCAAAAGCTTTAATGGTTAACGAATTTTTCAAGCAACGGCGACGTATGCGATCGGTGAGTAATTTGGCCAACCGTAATTGCCACACCTATGAAACATGTTGTACACCAACGGAGCTGATCGTTTGAAAACTGCCAAAGTAACCCTTGAAAGCAGTCAAAGAGATCAGTGCGACTCATATCTCTGAAATGAAACACGTCTCGATTCCTTTCACGTATGACAACATGTTTCATAGGCAACATGTTTCACAACATGTTTCATCCCTTAGTATAGAGAATATCGTTTGTGTTTTGTGACATACTAACGTTTTCACATTGCATCTCGATTTCGAACACCAAGAAACATTTCGGAAAACTGCTTAGCACATCTTGTAGATCTCGAAACGGGCTCTTTAATGCGCTATAACACGGCCGGTGAAAGTTTAGAAATGGCGAAGAAAACATCGCGCCAAGTTGACAAGTTTGGCGAAAAAGTAGGCATCAAACTGGCGCGGGTTCTTGAACGCAGTGTAATATTTTTTGGAGCTTGTTAGCGGGTTTTGTAGCGCTTTTGAAGCTGATTCTAATGCGCTCTTAGCCGGGGAGCAAAACGTCTCCAGTCACAGAGAAGTTTTGCTCTGGAAAAGTTCATGAGAGCGAGTTTTTGAGATTCTGGTTCGGCATAAAAATATTTATTTCTCGAACAACAATCAACCAATTTCACCGCTCTAAAGCGCGTTATATAGCTGGCCATGTGGTCTACCCAACGCGCTTTGAATTATCAAAAAAGATTAAAACGAGAGCTAGAACGGATTTTTTCAAATTGTGTATTTTTTCGATCTTGCTTGCCGAGCGCAAGTGCAGTGATGTCATTCTCAGTCGATTTTGAAACTGCTCTGGTGTAGTTGGACGCATGAAAGGTGTCATGAAGTGTTCATTGCTTTCTTTCTTTGTTAGCAGTAGAGAAAGCCGTGGCCTTTGTTAGTCAAAAAAGAGGCTTCAGCTTTGTTAGCTCCGTAGAGGGAGCCGTGGCCTTTATTAGACAAAAAGAGGCTTTAGCTTTGTTAGTCGGAGAGGAAGCCGTGGCCTTTGTTAGTCAAAAAGAGGCTTCAGCTTTGTTAGCTCCGTAGAGGGAGCCGTGGCCTTTATTAGACAAAAAGAGGTTTTAGCTTTGTTAGTCGGAGAGGAAGCCGTGGCCTTTGTTAGTCAAAAGAGGCTTGAGCTTTGCAAATCGTAGAATGAGCCATGGCCTTTGTTAGTCTAAAGAGGCTTTAGCTTTGTAAGTCGTAGAGGGAGCCGTGGCCTTTGTTAGTCTAAAGAGGTTTCAGCTTTGTAAGTCGTAGAGGGAGCCGTGGCCTACAGGAATGCCCCTTGGTGAACATAACTGCTGAAACACATTAAGTAAACCTTAGTTAGTCGCAATTAGCTAGTAGGCGTACTGCATAACATGAGGCGCAGCCTCTCTCCGGATTGATTTTCTTCAGCGGCCAGCTGGGTGCTTCGTAGTCTCAGACACGACACGCCAAGCCGCGTCCTGTCACTTCAATTATGTTCCAACGAATTGATTCCTCAGATAATGTCGACAAGCCAGCTGACCGGTCTTCCGCGCTATTTGAAAACAGAAGTATTTCATATTCTCACTGCGGTCACGCACATAACGATGACATCACAAAGAAGGCTGCCCAGTTGTGGAATTCCTCGCCAGAGTTGCCAACACATTGTTTCATCCGTCGTTTCGGAATGAACCGCCATGTCCAGTTCGTCTAAGAGACAAAGACATTCGGCCTAATCAACGAGGCATGCGCTTCTCAGTGAAAGGGCTTCTTTGAGGACAAGCACAGTGGCGCAGGCCTTTCATAGAGGCTCTCGCGCAATGCCTCTGCCATTAGAACGACAAGATCCTTCGCACAGCTTTTATTGACTGGAGAAATGGTTGAATGTACGTATGAAAGAACCAAAAAACAAACAGTTTATAGGGCTTGCTTGCCCAATTAGCGTATCTTTGGCACTAAGTGAGTGGCTGTGCATGAGAACGACTATGTATGTGGAATCTATTGTTGATCTGTATTTTCTTTTTCTCATCATAGTTGCGTACATACCTGACTCGTCCACTTCAATCTATGAGTTGACGTCTTCATCACAAACCGCACCTATAAAAGTTGACCATTGCTTTGCGTTGCAATTAATCCTCTGGTGTAATTCGAACGAGCGAACTAACTTTCTCGTTTTTTTCCATGTTTGTTGGTTAAACGACGGCATCTTTAAACTCTTGCTGCCATTCAATTTTCCCATGCACCCAATCCAAATAGAATAAATGAGGAAGCTTCTGAACTAATCTTTTCCATTGGCAATCAGCTTGAATACCGTCGAAGACGCTGGCATGTTAGGAATTTTCACAGCGAATAGCGCTTTGCTTTCAATTCCGATTTAGTGAAGCAGCGATGCGATGTCCATGCACATCATTGAGAAAATATCACTAGTTGAGCTCGGCTGCATGATTCCACTTCCAGACGGACTAATGGCTAACGTCCTTAGACAAACAGACACAAACTAATGGCTCAGGGCCCTTTCGTAGCCTTACTCAGTAGCAGCTGTACATAACGGCCCCACCTCTCAGTTTTTATAGGAAGCCGTAGATAATGGCCCAAGGCGATCGGTTTCTACTCCGTAGACTTACTCAGTAGCTGTACATAACGGCCCCACCTCTCGGTTTTTACTTGGAATCCGTAGCTAATGGCCCAAGGAGCTCGGTTTCTACTCCGTAGACCTACTCAGTACGTACATAACGGTTCCACTTCTGTCTCACAATGTCACAATGTCCGAGGGAGGAGGAGTAAGTTACCGTGCTTTTGACTTTTAGACCCCCACTTTTTACTTCATATTCTTTCTCTACGACCTCAATTACCTATACTAACACTGACTTTGGACTCGAACGACGTCTCTGTAGAAAAAAGTGCGACAATGGGCACAAGGGGGAGGGGGAGGAGTAAGTTACCGTACTTTTGACTT
>JAQIXL010002701.1:0-12227 GCA_034700245.1 Poikilolaimus oxycercus | reverse complement strand
ACCGGTCAACGTCAAATTTGATGGGGAATCTTTCTAGCTAGGTTTTGTCGACCGCCTATACCGGGGTCTAGGACGGAGACCCGAAAATAGGGTGTCAAAAACGTATTTTTGGCACTTTAGCACCTAAGATGGAAACTGGCAAGCTTCAGATGTTCTACAAAGTTGTAGAGCTCGTCAAGGCGAATCGAATGCGAAAAAGAACGATGAAATTGACTGCGTAGAGTGCGAGAACGAGCTACCTCGAAATCGGCTCTTTTCAGATTCGCGACCACGGGTTACGGTAGAAATTGCAACTGTCAGCCTCTGGGACCTAGCCCGCTGGAATCAGCGTAAAAAGTTGCTCTAGACGTCTTACTCAACTCAAAAAGTCAAAAGTCAAATGTTCCGGCCTTCCTTAGGAAATTCGCGATTCTCTCGAGCAACGCCTCTTATATATAGTAAGGATGGCATCAAATCTTTGAACGACCGTCACTCTACAAGTTGTGTGAAACTCACAAATCGCAAAGCTAAACAAGCGCTGTTGAACACAATTCGAGACCATTTGACAGATGTCTGCTGTGAGCTTTCGCTACACATAAAATTTTTACAACCGAAAGCGAGCTTCAAGACGCGATCAATTAGGTGCTGAGTTTCTGGATAAGAATACAATGCGACCAAAACGGCGAGACCACAAAGTTTACGCCAGACATCAGCAACCGTCACGGAGACCTCAAGTCTTATCCGCCAAGAGCAACACCACTTCAATGCTTCAGCAGCCTCAATGATCCGCCTGTTCGAAGACCAGTCTCATGCAGTTAGCAAAGAATTGAACTCTGTTATGTTCCCGTCCATACTTGTAGAAGAACATTATGGTCATTCAAACGCCAAGAAATTGACATTTCTCTTTCGCGCATCGTCTTATGAGGGCTCTGAAACTGATAACCAACAACTTGTGAGATTGAATGTCCACTTTGTAGCGGGAACGAAGAAGTAATACGACTAATATCAAGAAGAGACTAAAACTGAGCATGAAACGTGTTCAACTTGTTGAAAGGATTATGAAACGGCTGCAAACGGACTTCCCTTGTGACCAAACTCGCTCTTGCATCAACGCAAGCCTTACATGAAACACGGCAATTCATGAAATTCCACCCATATTTCAACCGTGCAATTGAAGTTCACTTGAAACACATGGTTCATTGAAGTTGTTGCTAATGAGCCGCGATCAACACGAGCTGAGAATTTGTGAATTGAAAGGGTGTACACATCGAGAGCGGCAGCCATGAGAGCGACAAAGGCGAAAGCGGCATCGAGAGCGGCACAATGCCGCTTTTCGCTATGGCCGCTCTCATGGATGCGGCTCTCGAAGGGTGCACCACTAAAACTCGAATTCCTCAGTCGCCTCAAAGATCTCTACCTCTTCAAAAACATGGCGAACCTTCTCGGAAACAGCATTTCTTCAGCTTGAAATGCCCCCTCGCCCCCTTTTCCTCTGCTTCTCTGCCCATTTTTTATTCGGTACATAGAAAGAACGAGAGGCCAAAGACAAGCGACCACCTACAGACACCGTTTTCTTTCCGAACACTTTGAAACCGCGAGATGTCAAGCATTGCATGCCACCGACTGAACGCCATTCTCTGAAAGAGCAAGAATTGAGTGGATTGTAAAACAGTAAAGTTCAAGGTTTTGCTTGAAAGCGTGGTCTTGGTGGACGAGAAAAGTAGCTGAGATGGTTGAAAAGAGACTTGTAACAGTTCAACCAAGATACCGTAATAATGGGCTTCACTCGAAACGGATGTTAGACGGTTGTTAGCACAGGTTTGAACCCGGTTACGCATCCATTGAAGTTGGATCTCCTCTTTAGTTGCACATGAACAATAAAGATGCGTTGTCGGGCGCGAATTGACTTTACTCTTTCGCGCACTTTTCTTATGAGCGGTCTGAAACTAACAAGCTGCTTGTGAAGGCTGATTTTCCACTTTGCAAAGAGTGCGAGAAGGAACATGGCCAATTGCAAGAAGAGACCGAGAAGTTGAATATGAAAGTTATTCAAAGGATTGTGAAACCACGCAGTGGTACTGCTCCCACTGCAAGATTCCAAAGTCTGCAACACTAAAACTAGTGATTTCTAAAATTAGTGTTGCTAGTGACTCAAAGATCTCCGCCTCTTCAAAAATAGGGCGAACCTTCTCGAAAACAGCATTTTTTCAGCTTGAAATGCCTCCTCGCCCCCTTTTCCTCTGCTTCTCTGCCCATTTTTATTCGGTAAATAGAAAGAACGAGAGGCCAAAGACAAACGACCACCTACAGACACCGTTTTCTTATCCGAACACTTTGAAACCGCGAGATGTCAAGCATTGCATGCCACCGACTGAACGCCATTCTCTGAAAGAGCGTGAATTGAGTGGATTGTAAAACAGTAAAGTTCAAGAAATAAAGATTAAGTTCGACGGAGGGGCAACGGAAGACATATTGCTCTTCCGTCTCTAGGCAGTCTGCTTGGAATTGCCCTGGAACTAACCTGCTAGCCTACCCGCGCGGTTCAAAGACATCCAAACCGAAGATGCTCCTTTCAACGACGTCTCTGTTAAGACAATAAAACCGAGAGAGACAGTAACGGCATTAGCCCACCTGGCTCGTGAGCGATAATTACCGATCAGGTGAAACCGCAAGATTGTTGTGGAATGTGCGCAAGGACATCGTTTTGCAGCTGAATAATCTTGTACAGTAAGATTGGGGCAGGTTCTTTGTGACTCTGTCATTTGGAGGAGTCCACTCAGGAAGCCTGACTGAGACCTCACTAAATGGACGCGAGGCCAGTGGTTCAACTTCAAAGAGTTGAGGCAATTAAATCGAACGTGAAACAGCCAGGCGATTAGGGTAAAATCAAGATCAAAGCACATTCTATAATGCACAAGCATCGCCGAAAATTGCACTTCAATCCCTCAGCAGTTTTAAAGATTGTCTTGAAACTTACGTGCGCCCCTCCTTCATAACAAAATGGAATTCTTCGTCTCTAAATTATAAAAAGATTGAAGCGGAGAAGTCACAAGACTATCTCATCAAGGCGTTCCTATTATAGAAACTGAATGAGATGGGAGAGACCGAAAACTCAGCATCAATACTTGTCAACATCAGCAGGTATTGAATGAATTATTTGCCACTGCTAATACAAAGAGAACGAAACAGAGAAGTCTTCTTTTCACAAACAACCTTCGCCGCACTAGCGCATCTCTCAAACGGTTGCTATTCAATCGAGCGTGAGACAGTCAAGTGATAACTGCCAAATGGTAGCCCAACACTTTCATCAATAGACTGCAACTCACTGCAAGATCAACCAATTGTGAAACCCAAGACCACAAAGCTGGAGAAACTCTGTTCAAGGCAGCTGACAGCATAAGTGAAACGTCTGCTGCGAGAGGGGAGGAAGAGGAACACAATTGAATTCGCCATTCGACGTCGATCGATCGACAGAGAAAACATCCGTTGCCTATTGCTGCCAATACGGGCATTCATCAATTCCAGCACTGAAACGGAGACGACTTAGAACAAAACGCTTCACACTAAGTGACCTCTCGAATTCCAATAAGAAAACACAACTCGTCGGGCGTGTACTAACAGCATTGAATTCCTTTCGCTTATATAAAGAATTTGAGACGGCGAGGTGCATGAGGACGAAAAATGCGCCTGCTATGCATCGCCTATCGAAAACTCAATTTCCGGGACGCTGGGAGCACCGAATCAAGCAGGGGCATTCTCGTTAGGAATATAAAGCGACTAAAACCACGAGACCACAAGGTTCCTTTCAGACCATGAAACCGTCTCCGAAATACTCACATCACAAGCCAGAACCAGTAATAGCGCCACTAAAACTCCGTTTCCTCAGTAGCCTCAATATCTCCGCCTCTCCAAAGACAAGCTCCAATTTTCTCGAAGGAGAGTTGAATTGAAGTTAGAAGACGGTGAGAAGCGAAAGAAGGAATGCAGGTGATGTCAGCTTTTGATAAGGCGAGTATGGCGAATTCAAGGGAATGTTTCCTTCACTGAATGCAAAGCCGAGAAAGAGGGTGAATTCCGCTGAACGTGAAATAGTGAAATGTGGTGCTTGGAAGAAACGAGCGTTGCTCTCATTCCGCTGATGAATAAGAAAATCATTTCTGACGGTCTACTAATCCTACCCAGACTTTGAGTGCGCTGATAAACTTCACTTGAAACAGATGCACAAATCAGGGAGAAAGGAAGGAAGATTGGGCTTCTCTCTTGCGCTATGGCTTTATGAACAATCTGAAACAGACATCCGTAGAGTCTGAATATTCGCCGAGAACGTGGAGGAATGAGAGAGGAAGGTGAAAAGCCCGATAGGGAAACTAATGTTCAACGAATAGTATCAAATACTCTCATAGTGGTCGTTTGCTCTTCATGAGCCCTTGAGTATTTCGGTGAGGTCCCAATGTAGCTAACAAGAGGGTGATGAGGGAAGAGGAAAACAGAAACAAATGAACAGAGACATGTTATGTGCTTTTCAGTTTCAACTCTGTTGAATATGATGAGCGTGAACTTATTTCTCGATGATCTGTTGTGCTGCGGGATAGAGTTCAGATCTTGCTAGACGAAAGGAGCAGCAAAACGTGTCGATGATAACCTCTCGGTTTCAGAATCTAATAAATACGATGTGTGTTGAGTGGCAGCAGTACCTCGCTCGATCCACCCTGTTCCCACAACATCCATTTCGGTCATGGAGAGCAGTTATTTGTTTCAATAGTGGAATATTTAAATCGGTTAAGTTTTCTTTGCAATTTTTCTTCAGGGAGACTGAAAACACAACAAGACATACCAAAGACTTCGGCATCGCGACGATCTCTCCATTGCCATCTTCTTCTTCAGGTAGTCGGAAGGGTAAGAGGGATCAGACCACACAGAGGCTGAGGGCGTGAAAGAGCAGACTCAACTCGGTTCACGCCTCTTTCCTCTTGTTATGAGAGAATCTTCGAGGTCTTCTTCTTCCCTCCTCCTCCTCCCTTCTCTTAACTCTCAAAGCCGTGGCTCGTCACATGAAATGAGATCTGTCTCCTTCCTCGTACCTCCTCTAAGGGCTGAAGATCGGAATGAAGGATGTGGCAGAAATCAAAGAGATTGTGGAAAAGTGCAAGACTGGAAATGGGACCTCGGTTTCAGCGGATACTAATGTCAAATTTAATGGCTGGAAGTCTAATGACACCAAGTTTCGCTGGGTTTCTATTGAGGCAGCTCCAATCCAAAGTTGTTTTGGGGTGAGTGAAAGTTGTTTCGTCGAATGCGTATTCTTCAACAGTAACGATTGATACCAATACCGCTCCTCAACGCGGCTCTCAATTTGAATTGAAAGCGCGGTTTCAATTTGGACCTTTATTGTTTGACTGGCGAGCCCTACAATGGTCCGCACATAGACACTTTTAGCGCGATGCCTTGTTTGCCAGTCCCGGGTTGCCCTAATGGAAGAAAGATCTGCGTTTCAAAGAGTTTCCGGGTGAAATTCTCTTCCCCTTACTCTTCAGCAAAGTTGAAAGAAGCACGCGTTGCAGTTATCACGTTTTCTCCTTCCTGCAAACAGAGTTTCACCGGCTTTTCACAAGAATTCCCATTTGGGCTACAGGTATTCATCGCTAGAAACTGTTTCCTTTGTCTGTCTTTTCATTTGAGAGCGAAGCGAGTCTTGTGAGTGAAACAGAAGACGAAATCAGCGGAACACCGACACCTCATGCCCAGGAATCAAGTTGTCCTGCTACCTCTTGCTATGTATTGAGATTGAAACAGCAATTCTAACGGATATTTTAAAAATTTCTGTGTTACACGTGCTTTCCGGACTCGCTATCCAGACAGACGCGCCGAGATGGCGGACGAAGAGAAGTGTGCCAGCAACGGCTCACGGGATGTCCGGAGCTATACGAGGAGGGGAAGCGAGAAAAGAAGGCTGAAGATCGAAATGAAGGATGTGGCGGAGACCAAAGAGATTGGCTAGCAACGACCCGCGAGCGATTGATGAGCAAAATCAGAGTTCTTACTAATGAAAGCACAGAAACCGAAGACCACAGCAGCTTCCCTCATCCAGAACGATCAACAAGCTCACCGGCACACCCTCGATCAAAAGAAATAAAGACGAGCAGATGGCTTCTTCAGAAGGTGGAACAGCCAAGAGAAACATCGTTTGATCTGCTTTTCGTCATTTTCCCATAAAAAGAGCTATCAAGTGGGTGGGTTCAATGCTGTTTGAATGTTTGAAAAGAGAAGATGTTTGAAATTGAAGCAACTCTGAAACAGTGAAGCGACTAACAACAAAACACAAACATTTCGATGAAGACCCCAGTTTCAATCCACAACTATGAAGTGTGAACGGTATTGCACGAACAGATTCCGCTTGCTTATTGGGCACGTTTGAAACCGCGAGAGTTGCATACGCAAAGCGATGCGCCTACTATGCATTTCTAAACTGAAAGTTTTCAACTTCTCAATGGTATCTTCGACTCATTGGCGGATGAGTTTTTTGCTAGACATACAAAGAGACTAACACAGACCTCAAGATTCCTTTCAGACAATGAAAACCGCCTCCGAGATACTCACATCACATGACAGAGCCATCACGCAGTTGTATTATTAAAACTTCATTTCCTCAGCAGCGTCAAAGCTCCGCCTCTGCAAAGAATGTTCTCGAAAACACTTCAAGGGCTGAGTCGTAGTCAGAAGACGACTATAGAAGACTATAGAACTATAGAAGAACGTGCAGCCTTCTGAGAAGGAGAATGTTGAATTCCAAGATACGGTTTTGCTTTAAACTAAATGCCGTTCTCGGAAGTGAAGAACAATCAGCAGATCGTGAAACGGTGAAATGGAACTTGTGAGTAACGAGAACGAAGACAGACGATCGAGCCCATGCTGAGGGATCCCACATATCGCGTTTCACGAAACAGACATCACTATTGCAGTATAAAGTCTATGCTGCGAGCTCTCGAACAACTGCCGCTTCTGGCAATCTCTGCTGAAATGTTTACCGTGAAACCGCATCAAACATTTCTTGCGCGTATTTGAATTCGAAGGAGCCAGGCCGCTTCAATCAGTTGCACCCGCCTTATGTTTGACTATATGTACGAATGATCTGAAACACGAGAACAATCCAAAACGACAGAATCATTGGATTCTCTCTTGCGCTATTTATAAACAATCTGAAACGGACATCCGTGGAGTCCAAATGTCCGCCGGGAACGTGGAGGAATGAGAGAGGAAGACAGGTAAAGGTGATTTCAAGGACAATCGGTTTCACCGCAGTAACACAGCTCACAAACGTTCGCTATTCAAGCAATCGAGAAACGCTCAGACGGTGATTGTCAAATGGTGGCCCGACTGCAATTCGTCGATTGATACTTTCAAGATCAACCCTGCGGCACTTTTGAACAATAAAAACCGAGATCAAGAACAAGGATATTAGCCGATCCGGTGGTGGCGCCACTTACCGATCGAGTGAAATCGCAAGATTGCGGCCCTAAGATTTCGCTCGCTTATTTAAAACACATGAAACCGCAAGAAAATGTTGTGAACAATCATAAGAAAGAAATTCAACCAACTCCCATGCTCTGATTGCTCTTCCCACTCTCAGACATCTTTGGAATTGCTGTGAAACCCACGTGCCGACCCACAACCGCCGCTGACAAAACAATCGTGGAAACGCTGTTTATATCGACGGTTTCCTGAAACCGCGCTCAAATTTCATCAAAGGGCCAAACATTCAGACGCAGTCGGGTGAGAGGAATTAGACGCTTCCCTGTTGTGCTATGGCTTTGTGAGCAGACTGACCCGACATCCGACTGGTGACGACCAAATTTTCACAAGGAGAAGGAATGGAAGGAAGACAGGTTGGACGAGACTTCAAACTAAGTCCAACTGCCAAAATCAAACGACCGGCGAAATAGCACATCTGAAAAAAGCGTTCAAATCAACCGTGAAACAGACGGACAATGAACGCCAAATGGTACTCAAGTCTTGTTCCTTGGTTGGCTGAAACATGCAGCAAGATCAATCCATCACGCGGTCATGAAAGCCTCATTATGAAAGAAGAGATGATAGCAACAATGGGACACCTAGAGAGGGCGTCATTTATTATTCTAGCGAAACCGCGAGATTGTTGCCAGGGACACCGTTTTGCCAAGATTGGAGCAACCTCGATGACCGACGAATCTATTGTAAGTGGCAACTCAGCCAACAGGTGAAACCGCGGTCGTGAACACTACTGGTTTGTCCTGCTTTAGGTCTCTCAAATAGAACAGGATTGAAACGGAGAAGTCACAAAATTAGTTCATCCAAGTGCTCTGACTGCGGCAACAGAAGGTAAAGTAGGAGAGAAGCCTTTCAATAACAAGTCTATTTTTTTTGCCAAACTCATTGATTGACTTCTTTTTCCTCGTTAATTCGGATTAATTCCGAACCCTCGGAGCAACAATAGTCTCTTTTGACGCCGACTATCTACAACGAAACCGCGCTTCAACTTCAACACACTGCGACAAACATTCCGAGCCGGGCATGAGGAGGACTGGGTTTCTCTATTGCGCTACGGCTTTGCGAACAGTCTGAAGCAGATCCAACATGCGAGGACCAAATCTCCGCAAAGAAACAGGAGGAATGGAAGGAAGACAATTGAAAGTGATTTCAAAGAAAGACCGAATCGGGACGAATGACAATTGTCTGCTCTAGTTCATCGATTGGCTGAAACACGCTTTTGTACAATACATACCAATACCTATAGCAATCTTGAGACACAAGAGCAGAGAGCGAGGCTAAAACCGAACCATCGACAGATGAATCAACTAGGTTACTGTAATGAGGGCTCATAACAGAATCGAGCAGCGGCTTCAACACTCTATTACCAATTCTCAAGTATTCATTCAAGTTTGAAACAATTGATGAGACGGATCACAAAGCAACATTGCAGCTGAAGGAATTCTCTCTCTAATTCAGGACGCTTGAAACCGCTAGTCGATCCACGCAAAACGTGAACATCAAACTGTTTCGAAATAAAGATTGATTTTGACGGAAGATCAACTGAAGGCACTGCTAATTTGAATCATCGGTTCTACAATTTTTATAAAATAACACAATTTTGAATCGGACTCGGGTCGGACCCGACCCGACCCGTCGGCTCGACACGGGGCCATGTCTGGCAAGGAAACTGTTTTCGCCAAGTTGATTGGGGTAGCTTGCTCACAGACAAATGTTTCTATTGTAGTCTACTGCAATTAAGCCCCAGCAAACAGCGGCGTACCATTACCAAGTCTCAATGTGTCCACTACTCAATCGAGTTTGAAACCAACAGTCAAAGAAACCAGGATTTTTTTCAAGACCGATTGCTGTGGAAGAAATTCGAGCTCTTATTCAAGCGCACTTGAAACCGCTAGAAAATTTTCCTCCCAAATGTGCAACCCATCAAAGCATTTTGAAGCAAAGATGCAATTCTACCGACCGCCAAGGCCAAAGCACTGCTCTCACGTCTACCATAAGTCCTTTGGGTTGACGTGAGAACCATGGTGAACGCGCCAACTTGAACAGCGCTTCTCTACAACGCCCAATCGTCACAAACGCATCGGCTAGCAATTTGGGTCACTCAATTACAAAAGGATTGAAACTCAGAAGCCAGAAAACTGGCTCGTCAAGATTCTTTGACTGAAAAAGCCGAAGTCAAAGGATGCTCGAAGCCTTTCAAAGACGAACCTATTGTCGTGTAGAACACGACTCTCTTCCCTCTTAGCACCTCTTTGGTGTCAGAATGACCTCTGACCCCAGTCTTCTTAGCACCGAGCTCTCCTGCATATAAGCCCTGTGGACCCCTTCTAGGGGTCGGCCTTCATTTCGTCCCTCCTATCGGCCCTCCGACCCACTCTCCTCTCCTCCTTCAATAAAGAGTATCGTCTCTTATTCTTATTCCCACATTCTCCACCGGACAACCGATACATTTGGTGCATCGGAGGTTGATTCGACCCGCGGCGTCTTCAGAAATGGTCTACAGAAATCATTCTCTAATTTTTCGTCGTGAGATTTCCCGAGTCAAAATGCAGCTCAACGAAGCTGTGAAGGACGTCAACGAACGTTTTGCTAATCCCTTTCAAGAGCCAAGAGAAACTCTTCAACGTTTTGTCGCGGACAGGAAGTTAGAACTTGGAACGGGCCAGCGAGCTATCAAAATAAGAATGGATGATATTTATCGACAGAAGATATCCTGGCAAGAGATGATCACCAGCAAGTCAGAAGAAGAACGTTCCAATTTAATCGACGATTATGACGCCTTCAATGGAGATGAAACGATAGTGGGAGGAGCAGTGGACGAAAGCATTGACAAAGCCAAGGAGGCCCTGCTGCTCATCAACACCAGACAACACGAATTGGAGCTGATGACCGCGACGAAGGAGAGAGCTCAAACGGGAGCAGCAGCAGCACCGGCAGCACAGCAACTTCAAGCTGTAGCATCACCAAGTGGAATAAGCAGATTTGAATTACCGAAGCCAAAGATGCCGACATTCGACGGCGAACCTCTTTCCTTCACGTCCTTTTGGGAGCCCTACGAGGAACATGTCCATCGAGCGCCTGATTACACGAGCGCCCAGAAATTTATATTGTTGAAGGGACTGCTGCGAGGAGATGCAGAAGCTTTTATCAGCCACATTTCATGCACGGGAAGCAACTATGCTACTGCCGTTGCTGAACTAAAAGAGAAATTCGGAAGTCAAAGAGCCATAGAGACTTCATTCATGAAGAAACTTCGAGAAGTTCCGAACGCTAGCAATGACGCGAAGTCTTGCAGAAGTACGCTGGACAAATTGAAGATAGTTCTCAACGAGATCAAGAAGGTTGCCGGCGACCAACAAGGTCTTGTGCTGATGGACCTAATCGAAAACAAATTTCCTATCGACGTGCGCCAGAAATTAACGGAAAAAAGTGTAGAAGCGGAAACTGAAGGACACGATTGGACTGTTGAGCTGATGCTCAGCAAGCTCGAGCATATTGTGCGCGGAATTGAATTATGGCAGAGCAAGGAGCCTGACAAAGCGCATTACGATTGCAACATTTACTCTTTAAATTTGTCTTCAAATTCGTCAAAATTTCCTTTGAGATGCATTTTCTGCCTTCGGTATCATTTCTCGCATGCCTGCCGAATTGTGCGGGACATCGACGAACGCCGACATATTATGAGACGAATGAGGCTGTGCCTTAGGTGTGCAAAACCTCGAAATCTCTTTTATCACATTTGCAAAGCACGATGCGAAGAATGTGAAGCTGCTCATCATCGAGCAATCTGCTCTAGAGAAAGTTATGAGGAGAAATCGAAGTATTATCGTGTAACCCAACAAATGCAACAACGATCACCGAGAGGTTCGCGATCTACAATTAGAAGACTACCCATTTCGTCACCAAAGCCTTTTGATCAGCAAAGGCGAAACGATAGGCAAGAGCCTCCAAACGCTCAGGCGGTCTCAGTAAATGCCGTTTTCACTATGAAAGCTCAGCCCGAAGGCAATCACCCAACGAGCAATGCAAAAAGCAAAAGTTCACGAAAAAGACGCTCATTGACTTCTTCGAAACAACCAAAGCTACTGAATTCGACCATTCGAAACAAAGCAAGTCCCGCGTGGCAGCAAAATCAAGTCAAAAAGCAACAGCAGCGTCTCGTCATCAAACGGAATTGTCTCTGCTCGAAGAAACCGCAAGAGGATCCGTTCTCAACGCCAATTTCGAAGAAGATCTTCAAACCGTCCAACAAGCGTTCCCGTGTGCAAAATCATCTACGCGAAATAGAGGACGTGCCGAAAAAGAAACCAAGGACTATTATCAAGTCTTTTGACTACTTCAAGAATTATTCAAACCTGCAAAATGTTTACAACAGAAGTCCACAGTCGAAGTCGTCGCCGAGTTTTCAGTTCTCCATCAATAATCGCAGCATCAGAAGTGGACATTCAGCCAATCCTCGCCGTGAGAAGAAGAAGAAGAAACCCTCTTATTTTCAAGCACCACGACACCGCACACGGTATCTACGACAGTTGCCAACTTGAGTACTGTATAGTCCCCGTTACCCTCATTACCGTTGTTTATCACAGTTGACAAGTTAGTGTTGTCCATTTTTTTCGCCGTCAGAGGTTTTCTTGTTGGCCTCGGGAGTGTCGTGTAGAACACGACTCTCTTCCCTCTTAGCACCTCTTTGGTGTCAGAATGACCTCTGACCCCAGTCTTCTTAG
>JAQIXL010002700.1:0-12230 GCA_034700245.1 Poikilolaimus oxycercus | reverse complement strand
TCACCATCGTGATCTACGCAAAAAGTTGCTCTAGACCTCATACTCAGCCCAAAAAGTCAAAAATCGCATGTGCCAAGCTATTCTCAGGCCTCTCGTACAACGTCTCATAGCTTGATTTCGCACTTTGATCATTCGGTTTGAAGAAAGAAATGGAGCTGAAGTGTGTGCCGCCTTTCCCATTCCAGGTGGCCCTTTGATGAAGTCGGATGTCGCTTGGATCTGAGTTCGATTATTAGAAAAATAAAATAAATTTAGAAACCGGTGCAGAAAGGAGCTGAGAAGCTGGCGCCGATCAGCCACAAGATGACTGATTCCTTCCCTGCTCCACTGACACCGAATAGTTCGTTGTCTCTGTGAAGGAGATCCACGCATGTTATTGGTTGATTATGAGGTGCTGCAGCTGTATGAAGTTTCGGATAGCCTGAGAAACTCGTTTAACAAATTAGAGATATGTTACCTTCGTTGTCAGGACAAATCGAAAGAATTAGGCGCGTGTCGAGGCCGCCTGAGAGCATCAACCAATGATCAGGCCAGATCTCAGCGGCTCGCAATGCCGTGACAGAAGAAGAATGAAGCAGAGGAGCGACGCTAACGAGACGGACTCGCAAATCTATGACGAAGAGGCTCTAATAACAGATTAGGTAAAAGGTTAACTGCATAAACGCACATTTTTGCGAATGAAGGCAAGTCGGCCATGATTTTTCTTGAAGAACTGGAAATCCCATGGTCGATTCCTACCTCCGCATTCGCAGCGTAAAAGCTGAGTGTGCGGTCGAGTCTCACTTGGATATAGAACAAAGTCATTCGGAAACACAATGTGAAGAAATATTTCAGCTTACTTACTCCATGAAAGCCGGCCATGAATCGTCCAGTGTATGGTTCGCGTTTCATAATTTTTGTTGGAACATCCATAACAGAGTTGGTTGTCTCACACAGAATGGGGATAAAGGAAACAGGAGCGAGATCTATCCTCTCGAGTCTTTGTCGGAGTTAATATTACCATGTTCTCGAACGACGCTCCACATCGCATACTTCCCGTTCTTTCCAACGGCTCTCAGAAGTTTGTTCTCACAAATCACGTCTTGAATTGGTGATCTTGCGAAGAGTTGTACGGAGTCTTCAAGAAGAGAGAAGCCCAGTGTTTTGCCATCCTGCGAGAAATTTGGAAAAGAAGCAGAAAGTACAGACCCTGGGATGTGCGTGTGGAATGTATTCTGAGTACAGAATTTCTCCGTTAGTCGTCCCGACCACCAAAAACGTGTTTCCGGCATCATTTGTACAGCCGATTTTTCCAAAGAAAGTATTGACCATCTTTGCGTCGTTGCTCTAACCATTTTTCAATGAGAAAAGCATAGATTCAATCTTACAGCTCCTTCGTTGTAGTGTGCAGCAGACGCGATATTCAAGGTTTCTCGATGGAGCTTCCTCAGAACGTCCTTGAAATCAAGATTGGCTTTGAGTATTGGGTCTCTCGAGAACAACATCTGAAATTGTGAATCTTTTATCGCTAGTGGAAATGCTCGTACTGCGCTGTTGTCTGTAAACAAAACGAGGATTCGCGGGAACTCATAATCGACTCTCGTTACAGATTTGATCCGCTTGAAGATGCGACCAAAATCACGCATTTGAGGCGCTAAATTCGTTCAATTTCAGGCACGTTAAACAGACGAACTTTCACCGAGAGGAAAGACGCGTAGGATGGTATCAGAGTGAATGACAAAGACATCGTCGTGAATTCGTTGCATGCTGGAGCCTTTCATCCCAGCTTCTTTAGCCAATCTCATGAAGGCTTTGTCGTTCTTGGAGCCAATCTGAGTTTGAAAAATCCTGCAACTTCTTCGAAAAACTCAAAACAGTACGTGTCGTCTTTGAAATAGAAGATTATGTTGTGTTCGACGCCTTGCAGCGCAAATCCTCGGATGTTTCCCAGTCGACTAAGTCGTGGAAAGATGCCAGCCTCAGTATCTTTGCCTTGTTTATCGCCTTGAGGCCAGGTTTCAAGCATTGTTTGATTGCCAGACTCCGTACCGACAATCTACTCTCTCTTCTATCATCTGAAATTCACTAAAACGTACGAGCAAGTCGCTTTCCGATGTAGCAACTGAGGCAAGCGACCGGATGATTCCATGTTGAGTTTGAATGCGCGTGAGAAGTTCAATTTGGCCAGACCTCTTAATGTTCCATTGACAGATCTGACCGTCTATTGAGCCGGTGAAGTACTCGTCTGAAATATGTATACAATGATTTCCATTTGATCTTTTACCTACCGTCATTGGTGAAACGTCTAACTGAGCGGCATAGAGAAACTGTCATTGCTGAATGTCCAAACGCCTCATCGAGCTGCCTTTTGGAAGAGATAGACCACGATCGGACTGCACGATCCTCTCCAATAGAAACGAAGCGCTCTGGCGATCTCCACCCAGTCGCATCGGACTCCGCACAAATGCCAAAAATTAGTCCCTGCGACAGTAAGAAAAAAAAGAATGCTTACTTTATGTCCTTGGAATGTGCAACCAGTTTCCAAGAGGGAGAAAAGCGGATGACTTTTAGCCGGTTCCCACATTATGATATCGCCACTCAATGTCCCGGTAAAGCAGACCATTGACGACCAATTGACTCCAACAAGCTTTGCGTAAGATCTAAAACGATACGAATCGAACGGAAAACAGCTTACAATGCGCAGGAAGTGGCACACTGAGCCTTGATGAGTTCTCGATAAACACCTGTTTGGAGCTCTACGGTACACATGGAAACTGTGTTGCGAGCAAATGCGATGGCGAACTGTAATAATTCTTTTGTGAAAAGAAATGCCTGCCTGTAAGTGATTCTCGATTGCGACTTCGATGCCAGTAACGTCTAAGATGTGGTCTGGAAAAGTCCAGATTCGGCTTGAACATAGAGTGCCGCCTTCCGCAAGAAGCATAAGATCAAGTAAAGCCATCTTGTTCGCTCCATATACCAAGGCATGTCCTAAATGTCATTGCCGGCATTCTCAAAGACAGGCCTTCAGTAAGAAATGTGATGCCTCGAACCGTTGTCCCGTCATCAAAGACAGTTGTTCGAGCACACGGAAATTCTCGGGGATTGCCTCTTAGGCCGGCCATGAGCATTTCCACAGAAGGTCCATTACCTAAAGCACGTTGTATCAGTAGAAATGAGGGGGGAAAGCACCGCTTAAAACGAAGGGAAATTGGCGTGTTTTGTTTCGCAGTTGAGGTATGGGAAGAAATGGATCGAAGAGGTTCCTGTCCACAGGGGCTTGAACGGTGCAGAGGCGCGGCAGATGAACAAACCACGCGTCGTTCATCGTTGAAATGCCGACTGCCGACCGCGTCTGGCACAGGCGACCAGGCTGGCACGCGAATTTCGTAAACAAGGTGTACTTTGATCAACATTCGAAAATTGTAGTCTGGTGTCTTGGTAACCTTTGGGTCGGCGAAGCTACACAAAACACTATTCGATCTTCTGTAGTTTTACTTCAAGCTAGACTTCGCCTATCAACACTATTGTCCTGGCAGACAAAAAAAAGCAAATCAATCTCCCCCAAGGCTATCTGTGGACCGACTAAAGTTCCAGTAATCGTGCTTGTGATCATGTTAAGAATTGTACAATTTCACAAAAGCGCCTTTATTCCTAGGGATTTCGCCGTGGAACGGCTAGACGACGGTCTTCGCCACCGGGATCAGGGCCTGGACGACGGCCTCCATCTGGGCGCCACTGTCCATGGCGTTCGGGCGCTGCTCACGGACGAGGCGTGCCGTCGACTGCCAACTGCCATGACCCTTCTTCCTGGCTGCAAGGGACACTCACCAGATGCGCTTCTCGGTGCGCAGACGGTGCGCCTCGATGTCGTAGACGGTGAAGGCGCCGGCGCGGTACGTGCCCGTTGGGCAGACCACCACCATCGGCGACACCGGCTTCGTCTCGTGGACCTGCGGCGAAGTTCGCATCTTCAGGGTACGGTAACGTACCACGCCGTGGAAGGCGGCGATCTCGGCGGGCGCCGGGAAGCTGTGCTTCGCCTCGCCGAACTCGGGCATGATGAAGAAGCGCACGTCTGCGCCGCCCACCTTCAGCTTGTAGATCTCGGCGCCTGCACAGTTGCTTGTTTGTCGTTTGCAACCTTTTCTCTTCTCGCACTCGCTGTCTGCTTCGACCTTGAGCGAGGCGTCCTTGAATTTCGAGGGCGGCAGGATGAAGCCCTGCTCGGCCTTGTCCGGCTTCATCAGCACGACGACGGTGTTGGCCTTGACCGTGTTGAGCAGGTGATAGAAGTCGACTTGAGTCTCGGCGTTGAAAGGCGCCTGCAGGGTGGCAAGGTGCAGCTATGGGTTACGGTAGACTCGGTGGAGGAGGAAGGACGCTACCGTACCTGAGCGAGGATGTACTTCATGGAGACGTTCTCAAGGGTGACCCAGGAGGCGTGGTAGAAGTCGGTGGGACCGCCCTTCACCACCACTCGGTTGTGGTCCGACAGGGGTACCTCTGCAAAGACATTCAATTTATTGGCAGGGAAATGCATTTTGAGGCCACAATATCCAGGTTACGGTAGCCCATTCCCATACCGGGGAATTTGCATTTGCTGCGGTTCTCGGGCTTGAGGAAGAGGTCGAAGGTGGGCGAGTGGTGGAGGAGTTGGTTGTGGGCGGCCTCCGCGTAGACCTTCACATCGCCCTTCCCTCCAGCCCGCATCTGTTCCTTAACTCAGTTTTTAGAACTAATGTACCTTCGTAAGAAGCACTTTCGGTCGCTGCTTCATTCGGTCGTTGACGCTTCGGGAGCGGTTGTTGCGAGACTTGCTCGAGGCGGCCATCTCAGGGACTAAAACTCCATCCAGGTTACTGTGGACTGATTACGGTAGGGGGGCTAGTTTGGCAGTTTTATCATTTTTCAGGCCCTTCTAGAATCCACAGCGCCTATCCCAAAAGACCTTCCTTATTCAGACCCGAAAATGGATACTGGGGCCGAAAAATGGAGATCCTATCTCGGCGTGAAAATGATTATCCAGGCCGAGATGGGCGTGGCAAGGAGGCTGAAGCCTTCAGGAGAGAGGCCTCGAGGCTCTTCTGCCGGTGGCCACAGCAGGCTCTCCCACAGGCCTCGTGAGGTGGCTGGCCAGCTTCCAGGAGAGGAGAGCTGAAGAGAGAGGCGAACTCACAAGTGGAGAGAGGAGAAGTCCGTCCGCTCGCGGTGCCGACGACGGGAAGAGTGCGCTCTGCTCTGACGTCCTTGAGAAGGTAATTTTCGAGTGAAAGCTGTGCCACGAAAGATTTTGCATCAAGGCTGTTCATCGTCGTGGCTCTTGTGTGGAACACAATTGATGACAAGATTTATGCTGTCGAACCATATACGAGATTTAGTTTTCCACCAATATCGGTGTTGTCAGAAAAGCCTCCCGAGTGCCCTCCTACCCCCCCCCCCTTCTTCCGATCCCATCATAAGTGGATGACACAGCGTGGTCTGTGCTGACACAAGGAGCTCTTCAAGCCGCCTCCTTCGGTTTGCGCTTCACGTCGGTTTGGGCCATAATTTTCCTCTGATGAAATATGCCGAGGACTGACTCGTTTCTACTCCTTCTCTTTGTAATTTCGTCAGGTTTGATGATATTATGGAAAAAGTTTTCCAGCGAAATCGGCTTTCCTTCGTGACAAACTAACGCAAGGCTATGACGTCTTCGAAAGCCCGGCCTTCTATACGAACAAAGCGTAAATGTCATTTAGAGAGAAATCTTTCAGAGTCGATGTCCACATATCTCTTGTCTTCCTCAAATTCATCACGATGGTATGAAACAGTTTATCGACGAGTGTTTTCAGTACGAGCAAGACTCCTTAGCCAAATGGATTCTCATATTCAACATGGTTTCTCTTGAAAACAATTCTCGAGGTTTGAAGACATGGTATGATCCACGTCTGGCGTACAATCCGCGTGACTATCGTAATCGAACGCGTCTCTACGTGCCGCATCATTATATTTGGACACCGCCTTTCTTTGTTGCCAACAGTATCAAGAAAAGCAAGGCTATTGATGGCAAGAAGCACGAGATGGCTGAAGTTGAAGCTTTCTCTTAAGCTTTTGAAAATTTAGGTTTATCCGGATGGAAAGATCACTGCTTATTTCTTCGAGCAACACATCTGCATCTGCGAATTCAACCTAGTCCTTTTTCCTTTTGACCATCCAGTAAGCATAAACTGCTTTATTGAGCAAAAAATCTTTAGCAATGCTTTATTATAGTCGAAACTGGTGGCGAGGACTCGCGATGGCTGAATGCGACAGCAAGCTTTGTCGAATCACAGCGTCAAACCTTATTTGCTGTCAGTTTTGCAGAAGTATTGTACTTCACGTCCAATGTTGCAGGGAAGTAGCGAGTTTGATCTGGTAAAGCGAGCAACCTTTCTAAGTCCGATCGTTGTGAACGATCTAGAAGCATCTGCGGTATGTCCCAAAAAAAGTAATCAGTATGGGTTAAGGTCGTTTTCGGCATGATGCTGAGTCGTCACTTTCAGTATTATGTTTACGTCTCGGTCTTACCGACTTTTATTCTCGTCGAGATCACAATCGCAGGACTATTCCTGCCATTCTCTTACGTTGAGAATTATGACAAAGTTCGAATTTGTAAGACAACACGAGGTTTTGGGTTTCAGGTTAGTCTGTCGTTGGCCAGTATTCTGGCGCTGACGTTGACGTTGAGCATCGTTACCGAATACATGCCGAAGACCAGCTCGTTTACACTTTTAGGTTCTCTTTATTTTCACACAAACAAAATGTTCAGGTTACTTCGTCCTCGCCGAGATGGCTCTCTGCTGGATGGGAATGATTGTCGGAATCAATATGACTCTCAAGCTATGTAAGCAGAAATTCAATCCGCAGCTTTTTGAGTTTAGCCAAAGGACCTCAGAGCACCAAATATTCACGTTGTCTTCTTCGGCTCATGTGCGTAGAAGTGACGGAAACCGAAAAGATAAGGTTCCGCGGAGATTTTGAAGAGAACTATTGGAGTTTAGCGACGAAGACTGGGAGAAAGCACTTCATCGAGTTCACATGACTCTCTACTTTCTTTTCACTTTTGCAAACGGTCTCATTTTTATCGCCTTCTTCGCCTGTCGACTCATTCCGACACCGGAGTTTTCGTTTCGCGTTTGAATATTCTGCGTTGTTCAGCGTTCCGTGTTGAAACTATTGTTCAACGTTGTGGCAATAAGTGTAAGCAAATGGTTGCAGTGTTTTATCGAGCTCAGCATGATTAATGATAAGTAAATCGATAGAGAGCGGTGAAAAGAGTAAAACATTCATCACAATAAGATACATAAAGACGTCACTTCGGTGTAGATTTTGAGTCTCCTTCCTTCTTGAGATTATCTTTCAGCAATTACATTCGGTCGCAGTTTGACCAGGAAGCGCGTCGTGACGAAGGCAGATGTGCGTCGTCTGCATTCCATTCCCGACAACAAGAATGCGTTCACTGAAGAGATTGAATTCTTGACTAATTGACTCACGATTGGTTAAAACACCAAAAAGATGTCGCTTCAGAAACTGAAGGTGTCGTCGATGCAAGTGGCACAAGGCGATTTTCGATTCCTCCAGGACATCGGTCAGCTTCAGCAAGATTTGTCGGGAATAACTGCTTTACGCGTCTTCCTTCACACCCACGACAATTTCTATTCCCACATGGCATCTGCAAAATACAGTAATTTTGAAAAAAAATATTTCGCACCATGAATTTTTGTAGCTCCGTCCTCACAACGCGGCCATCTTCACCGAGTGAGATCATGGCGATTTTGCTGTTACCGATTCCCCAAAGTATTTCTGAAAATTTTGGAATTACTTATACCGCGAACCTTTCACAAGACCGGCGTGACATGCAGCAACGAAGTGTTTGTGGCTCCGCGGCTCCAACAAAGTCGAATCGCTTGGAGCCAATTGGATAGAGTGAATGAGACCGAGCGTCGTCCCGATCGCCACGTCATACAATAGGAAGGTCAGGTCTTCTTGAACAAAAGGCCGCAGGCTTAAGCATGTCAGCCCACAGTCGTCGACCTAAATATTGTACAAGCATTGGAAACAATCTGTACGGCTTTACCTGGACAATGTTCAATGGCTTTGCCGGCCAAACAGCCGATTTGGTTGACCAGCGATACAGTCGACCGTTTGATGCAATTGCGAAGAGTTCACGTCGCTTTCCTTCCCATGCAATTTCAGCCTGAATTTTGAAAACGTCTTTGTTTACTGGTAATAATAATTACCTCGATAAAAGCGACACCGGGAATTGTGATCGTTTTCTCCACTTCAATTGTTTTTGTTTCGTCTTGGTAACGGAATATTCTAAAAATATTTCCTTTTGCAGTTGTATCAAATTCTAACCTGATGCTGCCATCTGTGAAAGTGCCAACAATTCCCGTGTAATCATTGAGCTTGAAAAACTCATTGGCACTGACATAGAAGAAACTGGCAGATCGAATTTCCACATCTGCTTCCGGACTGTAAGCGCAAGTTCTCAATAGCTGTCCGGTGGTGGGATCTGAAAAGTTGAGTTGCCATTCGAGCACTTACGAATGTCGGCATGATTGGAATGATCCGACGCGACGTTCCAGACAATAAACTTCTCTCGGCTCACGCTCAGAAACAGGAACAATGGTGCTTCCCTAAAGAAAAAAAAATCGATGATTCGAATGATAATTTACCGATAGAAACGCAAATAATAATCCACAAAGTTGATGGCACTATTATGCTCTCTTGTTGCCGTGTGCAGTTTTGGAACTCCTAAAAAGCACTAAATAGGGAAAATTGAGCAAACCATTCAAATCATCGTGAGTGGAAAGGATGAGCTGTCCCTTGGCATCGCCCGTCAGCAGATAGTGCTTGCCCTTCATATCCATTGTGTAAACCGAGGTGACTTTGGATTCGTGGAGAAAACGTTCAACGTAGGGCTTTCGAATTCGAACTTCATACACTTCGAGGTTCTAAAAGTTTTCGAAACGTTGCTATTCGCCATGAACTAACTCCGTCGCTGAGGTAGGCAAAACGTCCACGTTGAGAGGAGAGAAGTTGGAAGTCCCATTGCTGCTCTCCAGCACCGCAGTCGATGTTCAGAACTTGAGTGTGCAGGCGACCGTCGTAAGCGTAGAGAACAAACTCCGTCTGAAGCACAGTGTTTTGATTGAAGATTTTAGGGTTACCTTCACAAAGCCTCCGATGAACGTCTGCTCTTTGAATTTGTAGATTTTCTCGACTTTGTCGAAATATTCGCTAAGATCCTCTACTCCAACTAGAGTTACAATTGGCACTTCTAAAATTCTCCACGTTAAAATTAATGAGCGAAGACTTGTTGCTGGAACAACATAGAATCTGGCAAGTTTTTGATTTCCTCCAAGAACCGAGATCGTTCTGTCCTCGCAAACAATCTGTTTGATTGACTGTCCTCCGAAAATGTTGTCTGCCTCTTCGATCAAGTTGGTCTCCATCGGCTTTGGGTAACCCTGACACTTCCATTGAGTCTTTCTGAGCTGTTCAAACCTCCGGCAAGCAATTCGCGACTTTTGGAATGCGTTGTGTACGAATAAGCACGCCGTTCTCCATGCCAAGGACGACAAAGTTCCGTTCGTTGATGTCGTCGCCAAGTGACACTCCAGCGGTCTTTTTGTCCTTCTGAAAATACGCTAAATCTCCAAACGCTCACCTTCACCGGGTCCCTGTAGTGAGCAGCGGCGGTTACTCGCAGTGTGTTCACCTTCTGCTTCTCGGCCAGATCGACGTAACTGATTGATGCCAGTGGATCGAAATCGTTGCAAAATAATTTCTACACATAAATAAAATTTCGAAGAGCGCTAACATACAGCATTGTTTTCTTTGAGCGAAACCAAAAATCCTGGCTTGGCAGCTTCCACCGAGCAAATTCCGAGACAATCTTTTGCCTTGAAGTCAATGCGTTTCGGGTCTAAACATTTTCTGTAAAAGCTTTAGACTCTTACATACCGTCAAGAATGGGAAGGACACATGTGACAAAGTCTGAGTTGACAGTGGCGAAATGCTTGTCGATTCGTTTGAGGCTTTTACCCTCGATGAAGTCCACACTCTTCGGCATGTAGAAAGTGGTTGCAGTCGTATCACCAAATGCAGCTTTGAAGACCCTGAACGATATTCTGAAAAGAGTGAGAACAAACTTTTGACCCTTGTAAAATGCGACGACGTCTTCCTTGTAGTGTTTGTCGTAGAGCAAGGCGAAGCCCTCGACGCCGCCTTTTTGAGAGTGACAAAGCGTTTTCGCAGCGTGAATGTCCTGCCATGTATCGAGGAAGACTTGATTGCCCGACTGCGTTCCCACGGCCTGAAGAATGTAATGCTTCAAAGGGGTCTTCATAATGTGCTACCAAATATCGTCGTTTGTCCTGCAAGAATGCTGTCAGTGATGCGATCTCGCCATAATTGGTTTGAAATCGCAGCAATAACTGCAGACTTCCTTCTTCACTCAGTTGCTATTGATAGATAATGCCTAGGGTGTCCCCGGTGAAGAACTGTCCTGAAAAGGTGTTTTAATGAAATAGCAACAAAGAGAGTATTTACCGCCAGCTTTCGTTCCTCCTCGACATAAGACTTGAGGTTCAGCTGAGTGTTCCATGGACTCGTCGAGTTGCTTCTCCAAAGCAAGTGACCAGACACGGAGCGTTTTATCATCTCCAATGGAAAGGAAGCGGTCGGGATGCTCATCGTCGAGCACGAGGATGTCTTTCACATTTCCCTAGAACAATCTAAGCGTCAACAAAGGATTCCTACTTTGTGGCCGGTGAAAATATTGACTGAGTTGGAGATATCACAAGGTTTACACACAATAATGTCTCCCTTTTGAGTGCCACCAAAGCAAGTCATCTGGCCAGCCGTTCGACCGATTAGTCTCCCACAAGACCTGAGAACAATTGTCGTTCATGGCACCATGACTCACAATGGAAACGTGTTCGAGCATTTGATGTCTTGAAGGTCTTGAAATTGCAGAGTTTCCAGTTCAACTTTGAAGAATCGAACTCTGCTAGACTCAAAGGCGATGCAAAGCTGCAGATAATCGTAATGTTAAAAATGCTAATCAGTTAGAACCTGTGCTGCCTCGTTTGACTTTGATTCCACTCGTGCAATGTCAAGAATTGCCTCATCGAAGGAGTGAACTCGACTTGGACAAAGGGATCCTCCATCTTGGAGATCTTTGCTTGTGGCGAATGCCACTTCAGTAGCTCCGTAGACGACAAAAAGACCTACAAACTTATTTCTGGAAGCTGTCGATTTCGCAGTACCGTCCTGGAGATGGCAAATTCCCCGTACAGTCAAACCGCTTTCAAGAAAGATCTTGGATCGCGTGGCAGTGGACGGCAGCGGTTCCTTGTTTTCATCGAGGTCAAGGATCTCGACACTCGGGCCGTTTCCTACAAGAATGCATTCTTGATTGTTACTCACCAGACAGAAGGACGCGTCGGTTGTCGTCCAAAGTGGCCTCGGTGGCACAGAAACGAGGCAGTTGAACAATCCAAGCGTCGTTCATCCTTTTATTTTGTTGGAGAAACAAAGATGACGCTCGAGATACGGCCAGTCGATGGGGTCAACAGAGACTGACCCCGTATAGTTTGATGACGAGAGGAGGAGAAAGCGAGATGAGAGCAGACTACGGAAGGAATATGACCACTTGGGGTGAGGATTTCTATTGCGCTTTGTAATTAGCACTCAGAGTGCTAAATACATTTAACACCTCTGACACTCGACCTAGCAGAACGAGTGAGAGAGATAGAACAACAAACATTTTATAAGATGTCAAAGTCATACGAAGCCGTAAAATTTACAATCTTCCTTCCAGGAATGCATGTTCCTATTTCCACCGACCGCAGTTTCAAAGCTGAGAACAAGTGGCTTTCTATGTACGCTTTATTTGGTCTCGGAAAGGGGAGGGGGAAGAGGGAGGAGGAGGAGACGGGCTAGCGCTGACGGCTGAAGGCGGTCAACGCGCGGTGCATCGCCGCCCGCACCTGTAACTACTCTTTCTATTTCTTGAGAACAGGCCGACCTCGTCGCGAAAACGGCCGTGGTCGCCGCTCTGACTAGAAGCTGAAGCTTCTCCTCTTCCACAGGGACGAACCTCGACTCGCTGGAGGACTGCGAGGCGAGCTCAACAGGGAGCTCCTCGTCGCTCTCCTCGTTCTCCCAGAAGGCGTCCTCGAAGCGGCCGCCGATCTCCCAGTCCAGCGGCTCTTCTTCCT
>JAQIXL010002699.1:0-12231 GCA_034700245.1 Poikilolaimus oxycercus | reverse complement strand
ACACAAGTTGAACCTTACTTTGGAACCTCAGCCTAAAGCCCACTTTCGACCTAAATCATACCACTAGACTTCCAATTGCCACTGACAGAGCCAGACGCTAGCGAAAGAGTCATTATCTTCTTCAAGGAATTTTGAGAAAATGCCACTGGGATGCCACTTATTCATCGCTCCATTTCATTTTGATCGTCGTATAATGGCAAAAAAAATTCTTGGCTTATTTAAAAATGAGACCGTGGACATTAAAGCAAGCGATGAAGCGAAATCAGTGTATAGCCGAGGCAAAAGGGTACCATTTCAAGTAGTCGTGTCCGACCTGAGCAGTTGATCACTTGAACAAGGGAAAGGTTGCGAAGGGAAAGGTGATCCAGCGCCACCACTCATCACTACGCGTGGTACGCTTTTAAGTGCTTAAAATTGGTCGGACACGAGAATGAGCCACCGCGGCACGTGGAAAGATGACAGCTCCTTTTCGATTTCCGCTCATGAGACCATCAATATTTGAGGGGCATCCAGTTTTTGGTGTCTCAAAGAAGCATAAATTTATTCTTCGCAAGCCAATGATGGTCTAGAAGCTGCAGTATGGCGGCGGCAAGCCACTCATGGCTGTCGCATTGCACATCCAGAATTGGGCACTCGGGTAGAAATCCTGAAGCAATGCTTTCCTTCCGTCTACATTCACGGCTTACCTGCGCCATGTATGGATTCTCATTGATGAAAAGGTAATTGTTGATTGCTTCGAGGGGTTCCCAGAGGAATGGCAAGCGTTGACCACCGGACAGAGGAGTTGGATTCCTGAATAAAGCTCACGTCTTTCAATACAACAATTACCCAGTGCGAATGAAATTGGTCCACAGCTTGCCCATGATGACAGTCATGGTTTTATCGCGGCCTTCCGTGTTTTGCAGACCACCGTTGCTAAAGTTGTAGTCGAAGACGAATGGCAGCTCCATGCCGTGCCCAACTCCGCGAAGCTCTGGCTCAAGGATCTTCAACCGCGACAATTTTTCTAAAACAAGACAAACTTGAGAGTTGGCTGTTGTTGGATAAACTTCAAGCGAGTAAAGGTAGACCTTGCTTCCGGTGAACGCCAAGTACCTTGCGTCACGATTGCACGGACCAGCAAACATCATATCCGACCAGAGCTGTTGTCTTTCGTTTGTCTTTCAATTCAACGTACGTGCATATCGGCGAGACACCACTGAACGTGATCGTCGTCAGCCGCAGTCACCGAATCGAAGTACAACCTCGTCGCAGCTTGGAAAACTTCTTCTGAACCAGAGTATCTGGCCCAAATGCAGCTCTCACGTGGGTTGTTCCAAACATTCAAAAAGTCGCTCGTCTGAAAGCGATCAGTAATGGTTTGTCGTGTAAAGCCCGTCATATTGAACTGGGCAATGTAGTTGTTCACTGAAGCATATGAGATCAAGAAGTTTCCTACCCCAGGCCAGCCACTCGAGATTGTTAACGCCATGAAGAACTGGGATTGGACGGCGTTGTAGAGCAAGCGTCTCCAATCTATCGGGGAAGAAATCCCCGTCCTATAAACGCCATAATCTTCAAATTTTGAGCTATACCGGCACCATTCCCCACTTGAGTCCTTCTGAGAAGGTTACGGCATTATCGGCATTAAGGATATCCGTTGTGCTTTTGGTTCGCAAGCAGGTGAGAATCAACTGCAAATTAAAGGGAAATGAAAAAAGCTTGTCGTGCGTGCCTCGTACTGAAATTCGTCATGCTTATTCCATTGGTCGATCGTAGCGCAGCCTGAGGCTACAGCCAACACCCTAAAGTCTGTCAGAAATGTTGAGGGCATCACATGCTAGAGTTCCTCGTAGCTTCCGAGTATGACATTATTGCTGGAAAGAAGGCCGAGCCGCTCTCCATTGTAGCCGCTCGAAAAAGATCTAAACCGCTATGAAGATTTGAATTGTCAAAAGCCTTACTGTCGGCTTTTCTTGTCATAGTGAGGAAGGAAGTCGCGACAGCTCCTGCGCTTTGACCACCAACTGTTACCTTAGACGGATCACCGCCAAAGAAGCGAATATAGCTGAAATTTGCTTCGCGATGTCATCTCTCGAACTTTTGAACCCATTGAAGCGCGGCGATAAAATCGGTCATTGCTTGATTCCCCGGCGACGCGCGATCACGAGTTGTGAAGAAGCCTGCATAGACAATTTCTTTTTTCAAAAAAACACGTACCAAATGGCCCGAGACGATAGTAGACGGAAATAACGAGGATGGATCCCGGGTTGGCGATGTTATCGAAGAGGCCATTTGGCAACTGCGGCGTGCCGCCGATAAAACCACCGCCGTGAATCCAAAAATAGACGGGATTCATGCTTGTTAGTGTGTCATTCTGATGATTCTCATTCTGTCTTGAATCACTAACGAGTGGCACAAAAAGATTGAGGTAGAGACAGTCCTCGACGGTTCCCGACGAGTGCTGAGCGCACGCGGCTCGTTGCTTTGTTGCGTCAATGAAGGCTGGCATCTTTATTGGCTGCGCCGGCTATAAGATCGTTTGGAGAATTAGTTTGTCCATGGGGATAACTTACTTTAAAACGGAGATTCCCTAATGGCGGCTCTGCATAAGGAATGCCGAAGAACGAGAAGCCGCGAGCATGAGCGATACCTTGGACAATTGTGGTCTGTCCTTGAAAGGTGAAGGAGACGTTGAGAAGCGTGTCCGCTGACACGCCGCATAGCCACGAAATGGCAATAAGTACTGAAAATAGCGAGCGAAACATCGCAGTGACGACCAAATCGAAAGTTCGAAGGGATTTTATACACAAGGAAACGGATGTGCAGCACACGTGGACCCTCAAAGAACAGCCACGAAGCGAAGACCAAGATGTTCGATAGGGCTGATACCGGCGCTTGGCTTCGCCAAAGAGCGGCTGGGTTCGAAATGGTCCGTTCTTCATCTCGTTTCCAGCATGAGGCTTGGTTGCATCATTTGTAGCGTCGCTTGCGTTAGCTTATGGTTCATTTGGTATCTCGGCGGCTTCGTTTTGAAACATCGAACACCAGATCGACATGCTTTCTGAATCACCGTCATTCCATTCTAAATAGTCGCAAAGCTTTGAAAAAGCATTGACTCCGACTATTACTCTCCCTCTTAGCCAGAGGGAGTGAGGTTTGACGGCGAAAGGAAACAGAAAGGGCAGAGATCGCGCGGCAGGCGGGAGACCTCTCGCCCTTTCTCTCCCATGCTCTCACTCTCTTTTCCTTCGTGTGGGCTGCAATCACACACAAAGATCGCCTACGCGTTCCTTCCTTTGCAAAGCTTGTGACTCAATAAAATTAAACAACTCGAATTAAGTAAGCAAATGAAAAGTGAACCGCACGACAACTTGCGAATGTCGCGCTTGAAACCTGCTATAGTGGTGGCAAAAAAAGTTTTTGGGATTATAAAGCAGCCAGATCTGTAGCAAGAACATTTAACATTACTTCACAATGTACAAGATGTCTTGAAGTTGTCTGTCTGCTGCGGCGATATTTGAAAGCTTCTGTAATTCCCGCAAAAAAAATTCGGATTCTCTGTGTAATACCTACCGTTATTGCAGCAGTGATTAATACCACTCGAGAGATGAGCAATGAGGCGCCTACTGAGTCCTCCCTTCGGTTGCGAATAATTTGAAAATAGAGCGCTTGAATATAGCGTGAACAGGTCTTCCGCACAGCTTCTCGACCACCTTTTGATAGCTCGGAAATTTCTGAATCATTCGCATGTAAAATTAAAAACGAGACCTTCGGAGAAGAGAACAATTGCGGTCATTAAGCAACGTTCAGTTTCGTCAAGGTTCAAGCTGAGGAGGGGTGCTACAACAGATTTCAGAAACGACTCCGTGCTGCCGTGCTAGATCAAGCAGTTTGAAGAAGTTTTCCTTCGTGCTCACGTCATCTATGCATTGCCGTTGTTTGTCTTGAGGAAAGAATGTCCCATTCGAGAAGCAAATCCCATCGCAACTCGCATCCGCTGTCCAACAGGCACAAAGCCACCAGTGAAACATACGAAAACGCGCCTTTGCCAAGGTAATCTGAAGGTTTTTATCCAAACAATCTCAAACCTGATCTGAAAACTCCAGCGCATTGAAATCAGGCAAGGCGTGAAGCCAGTCTGTGTAAAAGACGAAGCATCGGCGCCAGTCGTACAAAACATCACCGATCGAAGCCGTGAATCTTCCTGTTGGCAGCATCTGTTGTTGATAACATTGCACGACGCCACTGAAAGCAACGTACGTTAGAACGCGGAGCGAAGCGAGCAGAATTCAGAAAAGCGGCCACAAAATCGAAATTCCTGCGTCCATTGTCGGAGCATTCGTTTCTTCACAAAACAATCGCACCTTTCGATCCAATTGCAGTAACTGCTCTGAAATGAGCCTTAATTAGGCTCTTCAGTCGTACATTCAAGGACGCGCACCTAAAGCTGTCTTGTTTCAATGTGGGCGATCTTTGATTCTCGAGTAGCGTTTGAATACCGACATCCACTGAATGGCTAGCTTTCTTGATTGATGTTGCCGGTTCACGTTCGCCTCGCACAGCTTCAAGTGACAGATCGAAGATACGGGAATGCGGAAGGGGCACACCGTTTTGATTCATTCCAACTTTTAGACATTTCACTAAACGACATCGACGGCACAGATTGCGGGCATCAAAAACGAAAAATGTGAAAATATTTTGAGCAAACCTTTGACCACTTCACAGGACTCACTGAATCCGCATTTGTACTCGCGTTTTTGCCAAACACTGCGACGAAAGAAGGCCTTGCAACCGTTACACGACCAGACACCTGACAAGAAGCTACAAGTGAGTGACAAGAGTTCGCTTACCGTAATGCTTGCTTTGCACACGGTCGCCACAAATCGCGCATGCCACTGACGAGTCTAGAGCACAGAGAGCTGAATTGTCCTCACCCAGAATTTTCATCACTAAATGTCTGATTATGAGCAAGACTAAAAAGTAAAGAGGAATTCGCGCCGGCGCGTTTCGCGGTGTCGCGCATCATCTCGCCACTTGCACTCTCACTGAGAGGCTGAAAGGCAGAGAGATCACAAGTTCGGCACGTGATGCCGCGACACGAAAGAACGCCGTCATCAGGTCAACGATTGCTCATTCGTGGACTTCGGACTTGGCATGTGTTGTCTCTGACAGAACCGTTCACAACCATGACATTTGTTGTCCTCATTCCTCACAGCCTGGCATGTTGCCAGAGAGCATTATTGTAGCCGATGAACAACTTGCACCGCTCACTACATAGTTTACCGTGGAGATGTTTCTTGGCTTCCTTCTCAAATAGGAGCATTATGCGTTTTTCGGTTGAGAGGTTTCAAATCGGTCAATTTGTTCGAAAGTCGTTTGATACATGGGACCAAAAATGGGGCACAAGGTACACAAAGTGTGCAAATTCTTTCTCTTGTCCTTTATCGTGAAATAAGAATGCAGAACAGGCGCGCTAGTAGTAGAGCAATCTCAACAAACGACACTACCGAAAATCCCATGAGAACTCCAAGCACACCGCCAAGAGCGGAAATAAATCTCGTGAACTAAAAAGTCGAAAAGTTTTGTCTTCGAAAACAACCTACATCCATTGCCGGCGTCTCTTTCATCGTTGACGTTTCCAATCTGGGAAGGTAGACATGAACAAGGGCACTATCTTGGTCATCAATTTCATCGCAGAGGTGGTTCAAATCTAGACCTTGCATCAGATGACACTTTTCTGTCTGCAAAGCCTATGTTTTTTCGAAGGAGGTGCAGAACCTTTAGGGCAAAAGGTGAAGTCGACCATTCGATGACGTAGTCGTGGTCCAGACAGGGCGGTGGACACAAGCACTCAGCCCACTTTGAGGGATCACCAAGGCGCTTAGTCGCCTCGTCAATGCACAGCCCTTAAGCGCACAAAATAAACGGTTCTTTCGGATATTTTTGTGCATACGGTCTTTAAAAGTGCACAGTTTGGCCCCAGCTGGATGATGAGTTCTGGGATCCATACAGTCACAAGTTCCAAGCATTGCATCTTGATAGCACGCATTGTAGCAGCCCTTGAAGTTACTGTCGAGAAAAGTGATAATTCCATACATCGGGATGATATTTAGGTCCAGAATAGAACGAGCGCACTTCGTCGGCTCGTCGAACGCATTCTCCGTAAACACCTCCGAGTCGATTATGATTATTCTTGAAATTGTCGCATAATTTTGCTGAAATTCCAGACGCTTACCAGCGACACTTTGATTTCAGTGAGCGATCCGGGCGACGCCCCATATCGAACCGACTGCGAGTACACCACGTCATCGACGTCGGTAACAAAGATTCGAATGGCTGAACTCGACACCCACGACAAGTACTCTTGTTGATTGAGGCGGAGCATCGCTTTTAGGCCTAAGCGGAGAGCCTATTAACAGGCTACTGTATCAAAACAACCACCGCGTTGTCCAGGAAGTCTAGCCGCATATAGAGTGCTGCTATTCTTGTGGTTGAAAGTGAAGCAGTTGCCGAGCGACGGCTCAGTCCACTGGACAATGTCCTTTCTACACACACAAGTTCAAGCTAAAAGCGCCTACGAATTGTCGAGTTTCTTGTCCTCAAACGCAATCCATGAAAACATATCTTCAAAAGTCCAGCTCATTTTTAGCCGTTGCTCATCGTCGAGTGAGGAGACCAAGTATGGCGTTAGATCCTCGGCGAGTGTCGGATTAGTCACAAGTGTTTGAATGAGCTAAAAATGTCATTTCCTTAAAGGGCAAACCTCAGAAACGTTGCTGCTGCCAAAAACTTGAACTAGCAACTGCCATGCCTGAAGGGCTAAGGACGCAACTAGGCAATTGTATCGAATTACTTACACAAAGTACACGTAGCATCTGTGTATTCAGGAGTGCAGGCGCAACAATACTGACCGCTAGCGTCCAGCATGCATGTACACCATTGGCGCATGGATTAGAGGCGCAAGGATTTTCTGAATTGTAATGTTAAACATGACTCAAAATGCCTAGTTCACAGTGCGTGCCCGAAAAGTCGGGAAGGCATGAGCACACGAACGTCGTGGCATCGCCAGTACCCACCACGGCGCAAGTTCCCCCATTTTCGCAGACAACGTTGTAGCAGGCGTTATAAACTGTTGCTCGTCATGGTTTTCTTCGAGACTCACGTTCGCACTGTGCACCGATGTAGATGCTCAAACACAAACAACTGAATGCTGATGTTGTCGATTCACTGCATGTTCCGCCGTTCAGGCACGGATGGCTTCCACAAAGATAAGCATCTGCAACATTGTTCTACCAGGAGACTCAGGCTTACTTTCGCAGTTTGTGCCGTGGAAGCCGGAGCTGCAATTGCACACATAAGTGTCCGAGAATGGAATGCAGTTGCCGTTCACGCAGGGATTTGAGTCGCATGGCAGTGTGTCTGAAAGATGCCTTACGGTTGAAGAGCAAACACACCGCATTCGTTTCCGGTGAACGGCGGTTGACAGAGACAACTATAGGTTTCGCCTTCTTCGATGCACGTTCCACGATCGAGGTCAGCGCCGCAAGAGGTGGGAGTGCATTTAGGCTCATAATCTGCAACGCGACTGAAATAATTTATTAGTGGCAACTTACAAGGCTGATGAAACACATAAGCAGTTGGTTGTGGACCAGAATCGCAAGGTGTGCATGATACCTGGTTGAAGTCTCTGTCTTGTCCGCATAGATGATCACAGATGCCGTCGCAAGTGCACGCACAGGAAGGATCGCTTGACGGCGTCGTCAAGTAATTTATTGGAGTTAGATAGCATCGACTACCGCTGACGGCTGAAACCCGTCATGCTCTGATAACCTTGTCGAATACCAAAATAGCTGTACTGATTCGGATAGTCCTGTCGCAAGCGGAGATTACACTCAACAACCGAGTTCGGGGTTAGGATGTGCTCGGCAAAATCGGCCGTGCCGTTGTACGCGCTGAGATCATCCACGGTTCCAACGACGCAACCGCCTTCCTGCGTCGGCGCTCCCCCTAGGAAGCCATTAAGATCTCATTTAGCTCACAGATGGACAAATCGCAAAGCGAGCCAATCCACTGATCGATGCAATCGCAACGTGATCTCGCGCCGCCGTAGAGCAGCGTGCATGCGCCCATGACACACGGCCCCGAGGCGCACCCGTTCAGATCTGCTTCTGATTGGGAAGAAACATATTGGTCTTGCATTGACATCGATCGCCATAGAAATCCGTCTGACATGAGCAGGCAAAGTCGCTGCCGCTGACCGAGCACGCCGCGCCGTTCTGACACGGATTCGATGTGCAAGGCGTTACTTCTGGCAAACTCTTGTCGTGCAAAAACACTCACCAACGTCACAGTCAGAACCCGTCCAGCCACTGGCACAAGCACATTCGAAGCTTCCTATGCCTGATACACACGAACGACATCCAGTCAATGCGCCGCAAGGATCAGAACTGCACATGTCAACGATAGTCTCGCACTCGGTCCCTTCAGTGCCTTGAGGGCAACTACAACCCGTGCAGGCGGCGCTTATCCTATTCGCCAGAGGGCAGAAGCCTGAAATTGATTGAAGAATTGAGCGTAGAATTGCTCATTAAACCGAAATTTTGACAGCCGTAGTGCGGTGAAGCTGCCAAAATCGACGAAGAGATGACTAGCAGAAGATATATTCGACAACAGTTAGAAGACCGCATCTTCGAACGAAGAATGTGTTGGTCTGTGCGCAGCTTTAAAGGATTCTTGAGCTTTTGTTTGCTCCAAGGAGGTGTCGTCAACTGCATGCATTGACCAGACGAAACAAAGAACCTTTTGAGTACACGCCGAGTCTTTTCGGTGTTCCAAATTTTTGCTAGCGTTCTGGAACGAAACCAAAAGCTGCCATGATCGCACATTTGTACCAAGCGTTTTGACCCCTTAGCAACAGCGTTAGCATTAATGAACAGACGACGTAAGCGACATAAGCTTCTTTTTTTTTGCTTTCACTCTTCCAGGTTTTGCTGAACTTTTCGATCGAAAGAGAATATATTAAACGATCATTTCTTCTCCCTTATCAACAACTGGGTTCCTCTGAAAGTTATGCGCGAGGGTATCCTTGACTATCTTGAAAGATTATGACCGCTGGGGCTACATGAGGTCGCGTTTTCGACAGCAACTCTTTGCAGTCTAATCCCTACACGCTCTCAAAGGTCCAGGTGTCTGAGTTTAAGGAATTTAAGCACACATAGGAGATATTCATTTTTATTGTGTCGATTATTGCTGCGACGTCACAATCTGTTGTAAAAGCGATGATTGCTGATTGTGAGAAGTGTGCGTTCGTCGAGAATCTCGAGGGTGTCCGAGGGCTCGACATTTCCTCGAACTCGATACACAAGACGCTGAACGGTGTCATTTTGTTTAAGCAGACATGCATTCACCAAAAGCGCGGGAAATAGAAGCATTATCCTAGTCACACGCAAGCCTGATAAAGCTGGTCCCAGGTTTCTTGACAGCGCGATGTGTTGATACAACGCTTTCCTGTAGCGAGCTTGCAACATTCGAATTGTACGTTGTCCAGCAATGGTGAGGTCCGGAAGATCTATGAAATCTCGGAATTTGAAAGTTCAATGTGAAAACCATCGTGAAAGACAAAAATGGCTGTAGTTATACATCGCTCGATTTCGTCAAGTCGAAGATCAACAAGACTTGCCACTAGCGTTTCCAACATCAGCAAGCAACTGCCACGCTTAACACAGAAAATCGTAAATAAATTTTTAGGCTTACATCAGGAAGACACTGAATTTGCGGGTCACGAGGAAAGAACGTTCCGTTCGAGTAGCAAATGCCGTCGCAGCCGGAGTTCTTCGTCCAATTGCCGCAAATCCACCAATGAAACATATCAAACCGCTTCTTTGCGATGACCATCGGTAGGGCGAGAAATCATAATCCGAAAAAAGAGAACCGCTATCGAACCTTGTCATGGGCGCAGAACCGCCTAAAATCGGAAAGGGTTCCTAGCCAATCAGCATATAGCACAAAGCAACGTCTCCAGTCATAAAGAACATCGCGCACAGAGGCAACATGCGTTGCTATTGGCGAAATCTGAGCCTTCGGCTATTCTCTTACTTACCATAGTTCTGGCACATACTACCGTAGGTTCAAAAAACGCAAATGAGAAGTTAACTCTTCGTCTGCATGGAACCTTATCGCCTAATTGAAAACTATCGTAACGCTTGAGTACAGATTTCTCGTGAGACAAAGGGCGACGAATGAGGCTAAACTTGCTAACTTGCCCCCGGTTAGTATCTTCTCACCTGTGATGCTCGACTTCATTTTCAGGTAGAAACGATCGAGTTATAGAAACAAACTGGAGTTCATTTTCGTCTTCAACAATCTCTTGATTTGTCTTGTCTATCCAGGACGCTCTGTTGCTTGTCGGATGCTCGTCGTGCACAGCTTAAGCAGGGTAAGCAAAACGCTGAAAGTGTCGACTTACCAAGAGGATCCATGCCCGCGGACAAACACTTTTGCAATCTACAAGATCGGCAGATTTTTCGCGTTGCTACACAAGAAATCGTCGGAACCTTCAAGCCTCACCTCCGTATATCGGACAAAGTCCATCTTTGCGACAGGAATATTTGCGCCTATTCTATATGGCACGACGAAAAAACGTCTTACAACTGTTACACGAGCGGATTCCTAAAGATGTAATTCGGGAATCCCTAAACTTGCCGTAGTGTCTGCTTGTCGATCGGTCACCGCAAACAGCACAAGAGACAATCTTCTCCGCTTGTCGCTTCGAGATGACATCGCAGTCCATGATTTGCATATCACAGAAGTATTCTAACACTTGAGAAGACACAAGAGGATGTAGAGTAAGAAGAAGCGGCGGCTGATCGGTTTCCTTGTTTGGCCGGGCATGAGGACAAAGATCGGGTGTACACGCATTCTGATGAGACCAGGAGTCCAAAGAAAGCGGAACCACGTGCTGTCTCGTCATGATTTGTTCCTCCAAAGAGCGTCCAAAGGCGTCTGCTTTTCCCACGATGTTCAAATAATAACCAAAGGATGGAATGTAACTTAAGACCTCTATTTTGGACCTCTATTCTATTTTGGATCGCCATTGAAAAAGCGTTGCAATTCAAAAGCTCTTTGAGTTCAAACTCTGATTGTGTTGAGTATCGTCTCGAGCGGATAAACCCGACAAACAAGAGTTTTGTCTGTTTGTCTTTGTGTAGCAATAAGACGAGTACGCTGATTTCAGATCGAAGGCCTCAAGGATTTGACACTGATTGATTGTCCACAAACAATCGAAAGACAGCTGTAACGTGAATGCAAGTTTCTATTTGCAGAAGACGCCTCAGAATGCGGAGTGATGGAACAAAATGGGCGGGGCTGCAAAAAGAACAACGACGAGTTCGGATGACCAAGTCTAAGTCGTCTCTTTGTTGCCTTTTGAGCTTCGCATGAAGTGAAAGCGAGTAGACGAAAACCTCTTGAACAAGTAAGCTGGAGCAAATGAGAATGCGTAGGCGGAGTCAAACTTGCTGTTCACGCCTTCAGTAATCCTGATGGATTTCAGCAACATGCCATAGAAAGAAACGACCCAAGGCAGAGAGCAGAGAAGAGAACTTCCATGTAGAGGAGCGTTTTGTTGTTGATCGAGCAAACGCCACGCCTGTTTGACCTCCTTTGTCGTTTGAATAAAATTCTGAATCAATGCGACTGCACCCAAACTTTCCATTCAGCACTTAAACAGGGCTCCGGCACCCCTCGTCCGTCGGGGGGGGGGGGGGGGGTAGGTCAAATTTTGACCTACCTCGATTTGACCTACCGTATTTTGATCTACCTTGACAATATGTTCCAAAACGTCCCAGAATCGCCGCAAACAGTAGAAACGGCTTCAATTACTTCAAATCCATACTCTGCTGTTCGTTGAATGAAGATAAGAAAAATATAGGCCAACACGAACAACATCAACAACGTGTCCACAGTAGGCGGTAATCCCATTAGTGCTCTTATGGAGTCCCTGACCCTGAGAGTTTATCCGTCACATACATGTTACTGTCCTTCGAACGACACGGGCTGATCAAACAGGAGGCCTTTAAGAAATCGCTGATGGCTCACCAGCGCTTTCTGTCCGATGCACCTCATTCCGACCCTGTACGAACTTTAGTTATTGACCCTTCGTCGGCGAAATTTGTGAAATCATGCCTCTTTCGATTTGCTTTGTTATAAAGATTCTAAAGGGTGACTACCCCCCCGATTTGGTTCCAACAG
>JAQIXL010002698.1:0-12232 GCA_034700245.1 Poikilolaimus oxycercus | reverse complement strand
TTTACGACTTCCTCGCCAAGATCGCGGCGGCGCGGCATCACGTACCCATCTTCGCCGAACGAAGTTTCTTCCTAAAAACAAGATGCAAAAAACAAATTCCGAACCAAGAAGTCGAATGGGAAGTGCTTCGTACAGCGAGGATACTTCCGCTTCTGTTCCTTTCGACAATAGGCAATGGCATTTCCCTCACACGGAGTGTGGATCTAACAGATGGAACTTCTTTTAGAGGAAAAGTACCATATGTTTCTCGACGAGCTCACGAAGTCGTGCGATCGACTCGTAGCTTGGGTCTTCGGGGTCAGGAACAACTGGCAGCTCAGCTTGAACGAGCCTATCATACTAAAAATATGTTGAAGTTGGTTAAGACTTGAAAGCAAACCTTCTCTTTAGTGTTCGGTTTATCAGCATCCTCAAAGCAGATCAAAATATGGGCATGCGGCATCCCGCGCTCTTGGTTTTCGATCGAGTAAGCGTAACAGCGTACCTGGGTTTCAAATGCTTGAACGGTTTAAAACAAATCACTTACAGCTCCGAGTACTTGATCATGGCTACCGTGTCTTCGTACCTCTTTCTCTAAGAGCATGGATTCTGTAATCGCAAAGTCGCAAACCTGTAGTACTTGGGAGAGCCAGGAAAGTTATCCGGAATTGTAACGAGTGCTCCAAGGCGACGACCCCCGTGGTTTTGCGACCGAGAGTCAATGATGTTGAAAAATTCGGAACTGAATCTGGATTAGAAAAGAACCTTTCGACCTACGCATTCGCTCGGCGAATCTCCTGATAGTTCTCCTTCACGTGATACAAACGCTGCTGCTGGATGCGGTTCCACATGTCGATCAAATAGAACTGCCCGACTTTCCGGTTCGAGTGAATTGGATGAAAATCCTTGTCCGCAGCTCTAACAGCCGTTCGGTAGAGCACGTTTTCACGCATGCTCACCTGCCGACGTATGAGAATGATTGAACAACTCACGTAAACTCGCGGACCGATGCGACCACCTTTCGGACCCCTTTGCACAGGCGCTGGTGCTAGCGCGTCGTCGTCATCCTCGTCCGTTGAAGTCGACTCGGAATCGAACCCCCGTTGCTTGTCTTCTTCGTACGGCACTATACATGTTTACGGTTTCGGAAGAATATCTTACGTGGTCTCACAGGCGGCTGTCGCGAGGTCGATGGCTGAGGTCCGTTCTCCTCATCGTGAAGCGGGATGCCCTCTTCATCATCAGAATCCAAACTCTGAAAGTCCATGCATCGCGACAAATCATTACGATTACCTGGTTCGAATCCGATTCCTGAGATTCTTCGTCACTATCGTCATCACTGTCATCTGTGCTGTGACTGTGCACTCCCACGTCGTCATCGCTGACGTCATCAGATTCGTCTTCATCGCTGTCGTCATCGGAGTCTTTATCGCTCGATGACTCAGACTAAGAAAGCAGATTAAAGAAGGAAACCGAATTACCTCTTCGCTCCACTTGCTACGCACCAGCTCGTTCTTCTCCTTATAAGCGCCTTCCTCCGGTTTGACAAATTCGACCTTGCCGCATGCGAAGTCAGGCTCGCCAAAAGGGAAGATGAGTGGGTAGCATAGCGGATCAATGAACTCAGAGAAATATTCGATAGCGCAACCCCCGTAGTCGTCTTCAGGACTTGCGACGATCTTGAGCCCAGGCGGCAGCGACTTCTTCTTCGGGTAAACCTGAACAATCATCTGTCAATGGAAAGCATTACAAACCATGAGAGGTGCCTGAGGCAGGGGTCGATCATCTTTCGTTTCCATGAGGAAAGAGACCATGGTGTTGTCACGCAAGACGTGCAGTCGGCCCTTGTGCGTCTTTGTTGATCCTTCTGGTACTTCCCAATGAGAGCACAGTTGCATGAAGAGACGAGGGACTTCTTCCAACCCCCGTGCCATCCGCCTAAAATCAATTAACTGAGCTCGAATTCAAACCTTTCAATTTCATTGCGCATCGACACGAGATGTGGGGTGAGCGCGTTGTGCTTCGTCATGACGTTTGTCAGAATCGTCATCACCTGGCAATTGCAAACATAGAATATATTATTACCTGTTCATCACAGTTTTGCGAGACACGGCGATTGTCCATACGGAGACGAACTTGCTCATCGGCCGAGTAGGCGTAGACCGCACCAAAGACAGGCTTCACTCCAGGTGGCGGCATGATCGAGGAGACCTGGTGCCATGTCGTTCCTTTCTGCTTCACGACGGGAATTCCTGTAACGACATAGATCAGAAATCGTTGTAGTAACTGACCTCGTCCTTCTGGCGAGTTCAAAGTGTATTGGCGAGACGCGAAGGACAAGGCCGTGTTGTAGGAGTTGAGGTTAGCCAGGAACTTCCGCGTTTGAGTGTTCTTGCGGGTGTACAACTTCAGCATGCTCTTCGGTGGCGAGCGCAGCGGAGGACGATAGACCTAATCAAGTCATTTAGTACGCAACAAGCTTCAAACCTTGCCATTTTGGCAACACCAAAGTGGACCCCCGTGAAAATGCAGCGCTCCACAGTACTTGCATTCGAAGTTCATGGGCCCGAGGTAGTGCTCCTCAATCGATGAAAGGTCGTCCACTGCACATAAATGTATACGAAAGTCACTCACAGAATGAACTCCTATTGAAGAGATTACGTTTGACACGCAGCACCCTCTTTTGAATTGTGGCAGGAGTTACGACGTCTTCTTGAGGTCGTCCTGTAATTCAATTGGTGCAAATCTTCAAGGCATTACCTCGCTTGACAGGTAAGCCGGAATCTGTATTCTTTCTTTCTCGGCGTTTTCTCTGCCTCATCGCACTGGCAGAAACATTCTTTTGACGAGGACGTCCTATAAAAACAAATATGAGAATATATAATTCCCTATTACCACGCTTCGATGGTGTTTTCGGAGTAGCATTGCGCCGCTGCAGCGTGCTTCCACGTAGAATTCGCAAAGAACCCCCGTCATCTGCCGAAATGGGCTCCGGAGTCGACAGATCGTCATCTACAACAATTCAAAGAAGAGTTTAGAATATTCTTACCGGTTAGTTCGCGGTCAAACAACACATTCGTCGAGGACTCAAAAGATGCACAACGCTTCTGCCTTCCGCCTGATCGTGAACTTGGTCCCGGCGCAGCACCATCGTCATTGTCGAACTCGGCAACATCCTGCGAATCTTCTGGCGATACGCGGCTCTTCCGACATCCACGTGGTCGCGACGTACTTGGCCCTGGTGGCAAGATATCTTCGTCGTCCGAGCTGGAGCAGTCAACTACAGCTCATAAATTTGTCACTAAACGAAGTATTACCTGCATAATTTGGTCGCGTGGCTGTACACGTGCGGCGTGGTCGTGTTCGCGCGATGCATTCCCAACCCCCGTGCTGCACGGACTCCGAAGGCGACATGCTTTCTTTAGCTGACACATCACCTGAATTCAATTTCAAAAAAAATAATTACAAAAACTCACCTTTCTGCTTTTTGCGACCCCCGTCGGCTACTTCTTTCGACCGCCCTCTCACCATTCTGCAATTACAACGCTATTAAACGCAAAAAAAACAACGATAAACGCATCTAAGCAACGAAAGAAACATCAACACATAACCAAATCAATCGGCCAATAGAGAAACTTTTGCTGAAGGCACACTTCGCGCTACAAACACTTTATGTGCGTCAGTACATAAAAAGCGTGCGCGAAAGTTGCACACCGTCGCTAACTATCATTAAAATCGTCAGAAATGAGGTTGTTTACTTGGTTGTTTATTTGTTTACTTTGTCTCCACAAGAGTAAACAACTTTGTTTGTTTGTTTACCTATTGTTTACACATTCAAATTGGTCAATATAAGCCATAATGGGGTTGTTTACCGATTTGTTTACTTGTTTACCTTTTCTGTAAACAACATGTTTATCTTGCTCAGCATTCGATGACGAGTCGAATGGTATATACTGTTTCCTCCTATCCTCACTCTAAGGTTCCTAACAGCCTAATTTGTCACATTTGTCTTACGTCCTTCTATATACTAGTAATGAGGTAGTAAAGTGGTGGGCCAACTTGCTACCACGCCTCAAGCCTCTGCTCCGAGAGAACGGCGGACCAATTCTCATGCTTCAAATCGAGAACGAATATGGAAGCTTCGAGGCGTGCGACCACAATTACATGGCCTTCTTGAGGGATTTGGTCATCAATATTCTCGGCAGCAAGATCGTTATGTACACAAGTTAGTGCATTACTCTTCTAACTCCATGCTTTGTTAAAACTAAACTGTGAAATTTGAATGTTTATGTGTCAATTTCGTTTTACAGCCGATGGAAGCGGCGACAACTATCTGAAGTGCGGCGCCGTCTCTGGCGTTCTTCCCACGGTTGACTTCGGTCCGGACACCTTGGCGAAGGTCAACGCCTCTTTCGCCGTTCAACGGAAATATATGCCCAATGAAAAGGGACCGGCGGTGAACTCGGAGTTCTACTCGGGTTGGCTCGTTCTCTGGGGACAGTATTACGATGTGCCCGTCGATGCCGCTGAGATTGTCACGACTTCACAGGTTGAAAAATTTTGTAAACTGACATTTTTTTTAGTATATGTGGGATCTCGGCGCCTCTTGGAACATCTACATGCTAGTTGGCGGCACCAACTTCGGCTTCTGGAACGGCGCCGAGTACGACGCTTCTGTGAGTGCGTGTTTGGAGAGAGAGCTGGGGTCGAGATGGAAGTGGGCCAAAGAGATAAGAGCACGAAGCAAAGATTAAAAGATCGAGACCCAGCACTACAGGGGAGGAAGGCGCCGTGGGTACTCACATTCAGAAATAGGGAAAAAGAAGGAGTTGCCCCCCCCCCCCAAATAATCATCAACAACAGCGTGAATTAATGAAGAAGCAAGGTTCAGGTGATCACCTCGTACGACTACTACTCGCCGATCACCGAGGCCGGCGACTGCAACTACAACTATCGAGGCCTTCGAGATTGGTTCCAGACTCTGCCTGCAGACAAGTGGACCACTCGACCTCAGCCAATTCCACCTGACAGCCGGTATGCGTTTCTTCGCCTGATTGATAGTGACAACAACATGTTCACTACAATTCACGAAACGGCTGAAACGGTCATTTTCAGGAAGATCACGCCTCTGAATGTCACGTTGAGCCTTGTTCCGGCTACCACCGTAACGGCTGCCTTCAATGCGACGACGAGGTGCACTCCTTCAGACATGCCCCAGACCTTCGAGGATCTCAACCAGGGTACCGGCTTCGTTGTCTACCGGTTCAAGTGCGTGCTCCATTCATCTGAAAAGAAATTAATTTGAGTCTTACCCAATGCGGCTCCAGCGTGATGGTTCCTGATTTCAAGGACTTCGTCTACGTCTACCTCAACGGCATATTTCAAGTACAGCAAATGCTCAAAGTCTCGAATTGACCTCCTTCAGGGGTTTCTCTACAGTCACCTCTACGGCCTCTCAATCCACGACACAACGTTGAGCAATTGTCTAGTTGGCGCCACTTTGGATATTGTCGCCGAGAACCAGGGCCGTCTCACCTACGAGACTATCAACGACTACAAGGTTACCGTAATCTGAGCCTAACAATTTTCGCTTTAGGGTCTCTTCCTTCCAGTGCTCGTCGATGGCCAAGAATTGAACAACGTTCAGAACTGTCCCCTCAAACTTGACGCCTTGATTGCAAACCTAAACAGCCGGCTTGCAGCCGGGATTGTCAAGGTTGGCTGTTTTCCAGTCAAATGCGGCTTCTGTTCAGGACGGTCCCATGACGCCAGACGCCCCTGCACCGTTTACCGTCTTCTCGGGGAATTTCAATCTGGACGAGCCGGCAGATGCGTGGGTGAACCTGACCGGCTGGGGAAAAGGTCTTCTCTACATCAACGGGCAGAACCTCGGCCGCTTCTGGGAGTACGGACCACAGGTCGGTTTCTGAATTTGAAGCTTCAAGTTGTCGGTTTCTCTTTGAATTTCGGCAGAGATGAAAGACCCTCTCTTCAAATAACTCGCTGTGCAATTCTTGGAAAACATTTTTTCAGGCTTCTCTCTACTCGCCTGCTCCCCTCTTGAAGAAGGGCTCGAACACTCTGACGGTCGTTGTCTTCTATGGGCCTCTGGCTGATTGCAAACGAGGCACCTGCAGCGTCGCCTTGACCAACCATCCCGACTTCGATCCCTTCAATCGACTAGGGGACGCCGAAGGAGAAGCCCTTGTCACTGACCCGGTGTTCGTCAGCCAACACGGAGTCCGTCTTCCGAAGCCGAAACCGAGTCGATCGAAGCGACGCGGCTCCACGACGCTCGATGTTTGACGTGTGGAAACAAAATCTGTGCATTTATTGTTCATATAAAAGCATCCAGTGACAATTGCATGCCTCACAGAGGACCTGACAAACTCTTCTGGTAGGAGGGGGGGGGGGATAAAGGTCCCGAAACCGTTACTTCACTAGCTTGAATGCTGACACAGAAAAAAAAACCAAAAAAAAAAACCCAAAAATCTCAGGCTCGGTTTCGGAAAGTACGCTCAATTAACGTAGCCTTTTTACTGTGTACAAAATCGAGATGAAATCAGTCTCTCGTACGCAGGACTATTGAGCATTCAACTTCAAGACACAAGCAACGCAAAGATGAGGTCACGAGACTGACGTCTGAAGTCGACGGCCGCCATCATTTGCTTTCGATCTTTTGTCTGACGCAAATCGCCTGCGATAAGCTGGTTGTCCGAGAAAAAGCACTCGTTATAAGAGGAGAGCACGTGAGGCTGGACAGAGATCTATCTATGTACTTTTATCTCATGATCTGACACAGCCTTGCGAGCAAGTTTTGAACGATAACGGCTTCTACGGCCATACTCGCCGGCACGAAGCCGGCAGTTTTATTCTTTGCTCTACTCTGTCTTTAGCATGAAGTGAATTGTTTTAGACATGCGACTTGTCGCATTGCTCGGTCTTGTATGCTCAACCATGGCGCTGGAAAACGGTCTAGCTAGGTTTGTGCAAAGTTTTTTTTAAGAAAACGTTTAGAACCCCGCCGATGGGCTGGATGTCCTGGACGGCGTTCTACTGCGAGACCGACTGCAAGGCTCATCCGACAGCGTGCATCAACGATCGACTCTACAAGGATATGGCCGATCGGCTCGGTGAGTAAATGATTTCTTAATTTCATATTGGTACAACGTCATTCACCGACTAACTACGCACTCAGTTTGGTCTGAAAACTGTCGGTCTGTGAAGCATTTTTTTCGACAAATAACCGCAGTATTGATAACACAAAAATTCGGTTCCTAATGTGACACTCTCAGCGGCTGACGGCTATCGTGATGCGGGCTATCTCGGTGTGCACATCGACGACTGCTGGATGTCCTACTATCGAGACGAGAACGGCTATCTGCAGGGCAACGACACCCGCTTTCCCTCTATTCCCGCTCTTGCCGACTACATTCACGGAAAGGGGCTGAAGTTGGGGATCTACGAGGACTATGGTACGAAGACTTGCGGAGGATATCCTGGTAGCCTTGGCTTTCTCAAGGTCTGTTTAAAACTCAGAAGAAAAGGGTTTAGGAAGACGCTGACCTCTTTGCTAGTTGGAACGTCGACTATTTGAAGTTGGACGGCTGCTATATTGATGCCGATATGCTACCAATTGGTTTTATTCATTAAAAAGAGGGGAAAAGAGAGCTCTCAGGCTATCCACAAATGACCAACTTTCTCAATGCTACAGGCCGTTCGATTATCTATTCATGTTCATGGCCGGCTTACCTTGTCTACGCACCAGATCAAGTGAATTACACTCAAATCGGGCAGTTCTGCAACCTGTGGAGAAATTATGACGATATTTATAAGTAAGTTTGATTTTTCGCTTTTGCAATCCCGTTTTCAACAACGACCTCAGCACATCTCGCAAAACACAAGCCACGATGATATGCTAGTTGTTGTCGTTTCGTTTCTCTGGTCGCTAGCATTTTGGCATTCATCGCATTAGCATTTTTTTGTGTAAAAGCTATTTGAAAACAAAAACCTGAAAGCTAAATGAGTCCTAGAAATTGGCTCGGCTCCATTTTCTTGCTCATTGCATCCATTTGCATTCACCCTGATCAACAACAACAACATATTCTGCACAGACTCAAAAGCGCATTTCAGTGCTTGGAAGTCGATCAGCACCATCATCGACTACTACGACGCAAACCAGGACCGCCATATTCCCACTCACGGCCCCGGGCACTGGCACGATCCCGACATGGTCTCGTTGCTTGTCCGATCGATTTCCTCTTACAGCTGATAATTGGCAACTCTCCCATCACCGAGGACCAGGCTCGAGCTCAAATGACGATTTGGTCAATTTGGTCTGCACCATTGATCATGTCGAACGACCTGCGAACAATCGCCCAACCCTTCAAGGACATTCTCCTCAACGCCGACGTCATCGCCGTTGACCAAGACCCACTGGGAGTGATGGGCCGTCTGATAGTCAATGTTTGGGTTTCCTCTTCTATTATCTAATGCCTACAGACGATCAATTACGGAATTTACGTGAAACGAATGACGCCGGTGAGCCAAGGCCTCTCGTCCTACGCCATTGCCGTCCTGAACCGAAACGAGAACGTTGCTCAGAATGTCTCGGTGAGACTGAGCGATCTGGGCTTGTCTAACCCCTACGGATACAATGTCAAGGTTCGCATTATTGTCTGCTTAAAGATCTTGAAGGACCTCTGGAGCGGTCAAAGTCTTGGCAACCTGAAACCGAGCGACTTCTACACGGTGAAGCTGAATCCGACCTCGGCCAGTCTCATCAAGGCCACACTTCCTTCTTGACTGCTTTATTTACCACTCGACTTTGTGCAGAACAAAAAAGAATTCTCAGCAATTTCCTTCTTCAACTTTGTAAAAGCTTTGTGAAAGACGGCCGAGGCTCGTTTCACTGCTGACAAAGATGCGTCGGAAAGTCTTCGTTCCATACCGCTCGGAGAGCTTCGATCTGCCGCAAACTCATCCTTCAAAGGCCAGCCTCTTTGAGTCGCAGTTGTCGGCGAGTTGACAAGTTGAACGCTTTGAAACTTCACTGCCATCCTGGAAGACGTTCTTGAGAACGTGGACTCATCTCCATAGCGTTGGCCTGTTTGAGAAAGGCGACATTGTGCATGCTTTCCTGTTTCTTGAATGGTCCCCTCACCTAATGGCAGTGCTTCTTCTCTTCTCCCTTCTTCCCCCTACTCTCCTCCCCAAGGGTCGTTGCGGAGATTCTCCACACCTGTCCCCACTGGCTACTTCTTGAAACTGCCCACAAAACGCTTCAACAGAATTCTAAAACAGATTTATTCACGTTGATGTGCTGGAAATCTGGATGTGTACAATCTGCGCATGCACTGAAGCCATGCGAGAAATGCTGTGAGCGCCCGTCTTGTACCACTCGATAATGGCCGTCCGGTAGGGATTTGTGAAGTAAAGAACGGCTAACGTCGCAGCTGGCGAATGCATCGACAAAACGAGCATCATCGAATGGTTGAGTTATAACAATTTCGAGAAATTTCACATCACACGAACTAAAAACTTACGTTGCAGATCCAGATCGAAACAAATCGGGAGAATCATGACGCTTACTGGAATGGCCAGCAGACCCAGTGGTAGACAGGTCTAAAACACGGTCAGTAAATCGCCGCCAACCTGAATTGTTAAACAACGCAAAAGATGAATTTGCAGACGCAGACGTTGTCGGTTGTCACTTTTAAGGCTCATTCTGAGAGTCTGGCATCTGCATAAATTGCGTTTAAATCGAGATTAAATGAACAAAAAATGTTCAATATATTCACGGAAATGATCACCAACGTAAAAAGAGTGAAAAAAGCGGCCAGGATTATAGTGAGAAGAAAAAAAAATAGCTGCGAAAACCACGATATGAAGCGCTGGATTAATGTCTGCGATATAGATTTCAACGGAGGGTTCGGTGAGTAGCTGAATTGCAACAATTTCACCCTAGAATGTAACGTAAGACACGATAATGTCTTAGCAACCTTCGTCTCAAAGAATACCGCCAAAGGCTGGTGCTGAATTCGACCAGAGGAAGCAAATGCTATGAACGGCAGAGGAAAAGCGCCTTCTGACAGATAACAGACCACAACGGCGTTTACCTCATATCATTGGCTGAAAGAGCAGCATGAACGATTTTAAAGCAAAATAAATGATGCTAAAAGATGGCTTCAAGAAATCTTTTGGGCTAGTTAACAGGAAGTATGTACGTCGCAAAACTCTCGAAGCAAAGGCTTAAAAGAATGTCGTGCACCGAACGGTATGCCGTTTCTTTATTCAAGTGCGGTTTCGCTGCCGAACGAACGGCACGGCAACCGCATCACAGTTGTTTATTTCAATCCAATCCAGCAGCGTTTCTCCTGAAGAAGGGCGAGTTTCAGAAGGGCGATTTCAGAAATGACTCAAGCTTGCAACACCTCCTTTAAGATGCGAATACGCTCGTCTTCCCGACGACTTGTAAACGATGAAGACGCAGAACAATAGCACAATAAGCAAGCCACCACAAAGATAAATGCCGATGAGCACATATTTGATTATGTCAGACTGAAAGCTAGGCTTTATAAAATATATGAAAACAAACTTCATTGCTGCTAGGCTCTGGCAGAATGTTATAAAGTGGTCCCCATGGTCCTACTGCCAGCGTGCGCATCGACGATAAGTAACTGAAGGAATAAAACAATCACAAACACAGGGGGAATTTCTCACTTGGGCTGCGCCATCGTTGACATTCTTCAAGGTAAGCAGCGGACAGCAGTAAGTGCAAAAAGGAACTCGCTACACCAAACTGATGTATGCACATTCACATGAATCGTGCTTTTTAGTGCTTATTGAAGAAGTGCAACATCGTCGTGTCGCAACTTGCAAAAGGAAGCTCTAGTGCGTGAAATACACACCAGATATGTAGCTGTCCAAGGATATCTCCGGCACTTTTTTTTGCCATACAGAAAGATAGCGCCTTATTAGTTAGCTGCTCCCGTGTTACCTATACAATAGACCGTTGACCGTCGATGAAATTTTTGGCCGAATTTGAAGTGTTGAACAAAGTCAAGCTGTGCAATGGCTTTGGTTCCTTATCCCCGGTAACAGACTGCAAATGTAGCTTAATTGTACGTAGGGACAACTGTAGATGCACTTGACAAACCAACTAATGGTTCGTTAACAAAGTACTTTGCACTTACATGAAAGCGAACAGTATTTTTATCCTTATAGGCGTTGCACAGAAATAGATAGAATTCGTTTATGTCCTGCTTACGCAATCCGCCGCAAGGAGATCTCTGGCTTATTCGCTTGTCGTCTCGAGTATGCACTCTAAACGCAATTAGCGGCGCGTCCACATAGTGCATTCAGTCGTTGGCCTGCCAACGCTAGCCAGTCTACCGAAGGAGGAAGCTTAGATATTTGCGGCTCTCTCCCTCTCTTTCGTCTGGTTGCTCTTGATTCCCGCTTCTCATAGTCTTCCTTGAATGAGTTCTGCGTATTATTAACTAAGCCTGCTGTCATACAATTCTTTCTAAATACTAACAATCGAGTGCCGCACGAATATTCGATCTCCTCAAATTGCTTGAGTTCGATAGCTACAAAATGCACTTCTTCCTTCTGGCAACATTCTTTAAGCTGTCTTGGGCACAAAATTTTACGAAACGTAAGTTTTAAAGCAGATGTACTCAGCATTATTGTTTGCAATTTAAGCAGACACCAAGGCGGAAATTAACACGACCGCACCAGAATTACGCATCATTTCAGCTCTGGTTGACTTTTTTAGTACTTGTTAATTTTGCGCCAGATTGAGCCATACGTTTTCTATATGCCCTATTGTCACCCAAACGGATCTCACTGCGACAGGGCAGACATGAGAATTCGTGGCTATATTGTAGCTCGAGATTTTGTCTCAGAAGGCCGGGTTCCGATACAAACTGGTTCTTAGCAGGTGACAAACACATCACAAACACATAACCGATCGCGCATTGCAGTAAGTTGTGGACAGAGGGAATAGATGACGTCCATAGTGGACGTGCCGATATGGCCATGGGTCCAATTGTAATTCGACCGGTAATTGCCTTACTTGTAGAAAACAATGTTGAAGTTTAGGGTCTTCTACGACGCGTAGACTTTTCGCAACCCTTTATGATCACAGGTCTATTGGGGCTGTCAATAAGTCTTTGCACTTTTTTGACTTTCATGACTTTTTCGTCGATTCTTTTGGGGGTTTCGCTACTGTCGTGTACACCGGCCGAAG